>JAQFVV010007006.1:74935-206119 GCA_028023455.1 Epiperipatus broadwayi | reverse complement strand
TTTATATAACATTTTGTTATTTTATGAATTATTACCGATTGGTAAACATTTAAACTCAGCGATTCTTGGCTTATGGAGTATTCATCATTTGGTAATTAAAGCATTTATAATTTAGTCAAATATAAAAGTATATTCTTATACATAAACTCTGTTACATTATAAGAAGCTTAGAAGCAGTCAAGTATTTATGATTTATAGAGCATTTCATCATTTTATGAATTATTACCGATTGGTAGACATTTGAACTCAGCAATTCTTGGTTTGTAGAGCATTTATCATTTGATAATTGAGGCATTTATAATTTAGCCAAATATAAAAGTATATTCACATACATAAATTCTGTTTGGCTTGTGGAGTATTTATCATTTAGTAACTGAAGCATTTCTAATTTAGTCAAATATAAAAGTATATTCATATACATAAACTCTGTTTGGCTTGTAGAGCATTTATCATTTAATAATTAAAGCATTTCTAATTTATATAGTAAATACGTCCAAATAATTTTATAAATAAATTTGTGTGTAGCTATTTCATAACTTCACTTTATAACGTATGATAAACATGTCCTAATATTTTACAAAACAAATTCTATGTAATTATTTCATAACTTCACTTTATAACGTATGATAAACATGTTTTAATATTTTACAAAAACAAATTCTATGTAATTATTTCATAACTTCACTTTATAACATATGATAAACATGTTTTAATATTTTACAAAAACAAATTCTATGTAATTATTTCATAACTTCACTTTATAACGTATGATAAAGATGTTTTAATATTTTATAACATAATTACCTTCCAGTTTTGCAGTCTAGTTTATTCAAAAGAAGGCGGGTTATTTCATTTATGGAAAGTCATGGCACAGCGTGGAGAGAGTGAAGCCGCTAAATTACCCCATTATTATTATCATTCCTCTAGCAAAGTTTTCTTTTTCCATTTTCACGTTTTGCTAAAGCTATATTTTAATATGTCAAAAGAATTAAATAATACACTTTTTTAAAAAAAAAAAGGATTTAATACGTTCTGCCTCTCTGGGTAAGATGAGAGAGAGCAAAAAAAAGTTCTTTTCTTGCGACGACGTGCCTAATTTGAATAATGCCTCAGTTTAACTCAAGTATCTTTTTTATTTCTTTTTTAATGATTGGATAATTAATTTCTTTTCTTTTTATTGAGACAGATAAAAAAAATAAGATGACATAACATTTTATTCAAATCCATCAATCACAAAATTAAAAATATGATTTTTTTAAAACAAATCAAAATTTATTGCGTTCCCAATTAGACTGAATCGTGCTAGACGTTTTTAAATGGGGGGGGGTCTTTTGAATATTTATATGAGGAACAGGATATCTGTTTCAATATATATATATATATTATTGATCCGGTGCTGATTTAGTATATGCTCATGGCCACCATTCTGAATTATAAGAACTGCATAAAACCATGCTGACACATCCAACTGATAAAGGACATCGATCAAAATCGCCATTTTCATCAAAAAAATACCCAAAACCTAATTTTTGTAATTCAAAATTGCCATTTTTCTCAAAAATTAAAAAAAAAACAATCATGTGATTAAAATATTAAACCACAAAAATTTGGTTTGATCAGACATTTTCATCAATATTACAAAATCGCCATTTTCATCAACCTTTAAAAAAATCAAATGTAAGTTTATTAGTTCATCTACAAGATAAGCCCATATGTGCCAAAATATTATAATATAAAATATGAATATTAAAAAATAATGCCAGTGTAAAGACCGATTGCTAGTTTAAATTTAAGTTTGCTAGTTTATCAAACATTTTAGGTAATAAAAAAAAAAACAATTTTCATAGTTATAAAAAAACGTAATCAATTGATTAAAAAAGAAAAATGTAATTTTGCAAACCTTTGAAATTAAATTTAAGCAATAATTATATTTTCATCCAGTTATACATATAGAACCACGTGACAAAAAGGCGTGCAAACATCTTAAATACACATCTAAATCTACATCAATTTTTAAAAAAATCAAATTTAAATTTATAGTTTATTAAACAATTTACTCATAACAATCATAAGGATTTGCCCATATGAAATAAAGCATATGAATTTAGAGTATTTAAAAAGAAAAATTAAGAAAAAAATTGGAAAAAATATTAATGAAAAACCTCCATGTTTCATAAACATAAAATTGAAAGAATTCAAAACAGCAGTGACCGCACTCTAAATATTAAATGTTTATAACTTCTAAACTATGAATGTTATTTAAAGTCTGAATTTCCAAATACTGAAACATTATAGCTTCTAATCACCAGAAATTCTTGCTTTGTTTTATGTAGATACCGAAATTCGTCTCCTAATGTAATGGAATCTATTCTTGATCCTGTGAGATCCACACAGGCTTTAGAAATCGATAATTTGCATCAATACATTGAACTCTTGAAATTGCTACAAATCTCTAGTTATTTACATGCAAGTGACTTTTACCATCAACAAATGAGCACAAATACATGTTTAAATAAAATAAATAGATTTTATTTTTGCTAATACAAAAGCTTGCTTAAAATTATTTATATTAATTTTTTTTAGGTTTTTAAAAATTGCCTTTTACCTGCAATAAGTCTTTCCGGTCTTTATTTTTTTGTTTAATTACTTGAAACTATTTAAATCTTCCTATATTTAAATAAATATAAATAAAAACTCACTATTGTTGATACTAATCTTTTCACTGTCATTAGGTATCTTTAGCATCTTTGAGAAATTTAATAATTGAATCTCTCTCATTTAGATGCTTTTTGTCCATCCACCAACAAATTAAATCTAAATGCTATTGTAGTTTTAAAAACCTAAAGAATTTTAATGTAAATAATTTAAGTAACCTTTGAAACAGTATTATTTAGTCATCATCCCATTTCACCAACTAATTCACATAGTAGTATCTTTTCCCCAGTTCCAACCCTCCAAGTCTGCATATATTAACTTAAATTGATCATAAATAAGGTATAATAAAGAGAATGTGCATTTATATAGATATAGTATACATTAATCTTAATACCTATATGTGCATGTTTAAAATATGTATGTTAAAATATACATTTAAAATGTGTATTTAAAATAAGTATATAGACACTGTTATATGCGTGGAAGCAGCTTTTGAAACTTATAATAATTCATAAATATATTAAATGAAGGAATTGTAATGCTTCTTAAATATATTGCATTACAGCCTATTTCGCATATATATATATATATGCTTCCACACATATAACCTATATATATATATATATATATATGCTTCCACACATATAACAGTGTCTACATACTTTAATTATACACATTTTAAATGTATATTTTAACATACGTATTTTAAACATACGCATATTGTTATTACAATTAATGTAAGTTATACTTATATAAATGCACATACTTTTTATTATAGCTTATTTATGATCAATTTAAATTAATATATGCGAACTTGGAGGGTTTGAACTGGGGAAAAGACACTACTATGTGAAATAGTAGATGAAACGAAATGATGACTAAATAATATCATTACAAAGATTACTTAAAATTATTTACATTAAAATTCTTTAGGTTTTTAAAATTACAATCGCATTTAAATTCAATTTATTGGCAGATGGACAAAAGACATCTAAATGAGATTCATTTATTAAATTTTTCAAAGATGCTAAAGATACCTACTGATGGTGAAAAGATTAGTGTTTATCTTATTAGAAATGATCAAACAAATTTGTATTTATTTATGTTACTATTTTTTATATTTTCTAGTGTATGTATTTCGATGTGGACTTTTTCCTTGATAATTATCATCTCTTTATTTTAAATTGGAAATAAAAGAAAAGCAGCAGTTTTTAAAAACCTAAAGAATTTTAAGGAAATGAAGGAATCAAATTAAGTGTAGCCCAAGAGATAAATGTGATTTATTATTTTTTATTTGTAATATTAATATTCTTAACTTCAGACAATTACCTACTTCAGTATTTAGTATTATCAATAATAAAATCTATTTACTTTCTTTAAACATGTTTCCGTGTTCATTTGTTGATGGTAAAAGTCATTTACATGTAAAGAACTAGATTTATATTGATTTCAAGAGTTTGACGTATTTATGTAAATTATCGATTTCTAGAGCCTATGTTGATCTCACACGATTAAGAATTGATTCCATTACGATATTAGGATACCAATTTCAAACAATATCTATGTGGGACAAACCAAAAAAAATTGGTAATTAGAAGTTATAATGTTTCCATATTTGGAAATTCAGACTTTTAATAACATTCATAGTTTAGAAGTTATAAATATTTAATATTTAGAATGTGGCACTGAAATTTTGAATTCTATGAAATTTAGGTTTATTGAACATGTGGGTTTTTAATTAATTTTTTTTTTTAATTTTTTTCTTTGCTTTTTCTGTTTAAGCACTCTAAATTCATATGCTTTATTTTATATGGGCATATCCTTGTGATTGTTATGAATAAATTATTTAATAAACTAGTAAACTTAAATTTGATTTTTTTAAAGATTGATGTAGATTTAAATAACATGTATTTCAAATGTTTACAGACCTTTTTTGTCATGTGGTTCCATATGAATAACTATGAAAATATAATTATTGCTTAAAATTAATTTCAAATATTTGTGAAATTGCATTTTACTTTTTTAATCACATGATTACATTTTTTATAACTATGAAAATTGTTGAAAATTGAGTTTTTTGTGGTAGTGGAGAGGGAGGTTGATGAAAATGGCAATTTTATAACTACTGATCTGATCGTGATGAAAATGGTGAATTTTGTGTTTTAATATTTTAATCATGTGATTTCTTTTCTTATAAGTATGGAAATTTAGTTTTTTGGATTTTTTTAAATGAAAATTGTGATTTTGTGCTTTCATATTTTTATCACGTGATTATATTTTCCTGTCATTTATTGGTTGTATGTGTCAGCATGGTTTTTGGGTGGTTCTTATAATTATAAATGGCTATGAGCACATACTAAATCAGCACCCTTAATTCTTTGTTCAATATTTAAGAGTGTTTTTAATTCAAAGGAAGAGTAATTTACCTCTTTGTTTATATATATTGAACTATGTTTAATTTAATGTTTAAATTTTAAAAACAAATATATTATTATTTTCATACAAAACAATATTTTATCAAAAAAAATCATTTTAGAAAAGATCACAAACTTATTGAAATTTTCGAAAAATCACATTATGGTGTGCTTTCAAAAATAGCAGTACACTTTATGAAACAGAAATAGTACAATCATTTCACTGAAGGTAATATGATCGATTTTCTTTAAAAGGGCTAAAACCATCTCAAGGAATATTTATAAAATAATTAAACCCATTGATTTAAAAAAATGCAGCAAAAATAAAAGGAAATTCTGTATAATAAAAAAAGCTAACAATACTTTTTGTTTTTATTTATGTTATAAGAAGAGATTAACGTTTATATTTATAATGAAAACTCTATTTTATTAGGCATACAGCACTCAGGGTTGCCATGCGATCACCCATCCAAGTATTAACTGAGCCTAACATTGCTTAACTGTGGTGATCGGACGAGAAACGGTGTGTTCAACTTAGTATGACCCTAGTAAAAGAAAACTTTATTCATAGTTTAATCTCTCTCTCTCTCTCTCTATATATATATATATATATATATATATATATATATATATATATATATATATATTGTACCTATATTGATATAGGCACATATAATTTTTATCTAAAATTATTATTAAAGTAATCTTTCGTAAAAGAAAAACATAAAATTAAATGTTGAAGAGTTTATTCAGTCTGTTTTAGAAAAAGATAGGAATTAAATAGTTTTTATTAGTATTCGTAAAAATATAAATATACAAATCTCTTTTCATTCAATTTTAATTAAAGAAAAAATAATGTTAAAACTAAATAGGAAATTGTATTAAAAATATATGTGCGTATATATGTACATTTGTAAATATATAAAATGTATGTGAAAGTTAAAGAATATTATCGTTAAAAGAACATGGCAATGGCTATTAGATATTAATTAATATAAAACAATATGTTTTTGCATGGCTATTACTAATTAAGCAATCTTCCAAAACACGTTTATCAAAGGAGAAAGACAACAAGGTGCAGGTATAAATAGACCTTTTTATCAGACAGTAATTCAGTTTCCACAAATTAATTGAGTTGAGACAATCAGTTCACAAAATTATTGAGAGAATGCAGTTCAGAAATTAATTGTGCAGTTAACAAACAAAATGCAGTGTTGAGAAGATCTTGGGAACGCATGTTTATCTCCAGTCCAGATGTCCGATGAAAACAGCAGATCTGCCCGTGAAATAATGTCAGCTTAACATCATAGGAAATCTCCGTCCGTATCTAATTGTCTTCGATAGTAATAATCGTGAAAATCAGGAAACTCAGCAAGGAAACGTCCCAGCCTGCTGGAAGCATTCATACTGGAACCATTCATACTGGAAGAAAACAAAGTGTTAAATCTACGTTCAAAATCCTAGGTAAAACATTTGCTTATTTTCGTTTATACTGTAATAGCCATTGCATTTCATTAATTCGTGCGAATCCTCCAAGAGTCTAATTATATGAACTCGATATCATACATAAATGAACCATTGATATGTGTGTGATTAAATTTCAAATGCTATGTAGTCCTTTATTATCATTATTATGTGTGTGCATTAGTTAATATGTGCGTGATCATTCTACCAATATTTAATAATGAAATTAGAGTGTTCTGTTATTGAATCTATAGGAATATTTAGACTATTTAGAAATGTTAATTTAAAATATGCGTGTGTTTTATTAGAATTATAAAATGTTTAAATTTAGTAAATAAATGTTAGTTAATAAATTATCTTTAAAATTAAACTTTATTTGTCGGTCAATTCTTTTTATCAATTCCTTTTTATCAATTCTTTTACAATTCTTTTTATAAATTCTTTTTAACAAATTCTTTATCAAGTCTTTTAACCACTAATTAAGTATAATCTATTAGTGATTACAAAAAACTGAGCTAGTCGTGGATTTAGGCGTTGGGTTAGTTGCCACGATTCAAAGTGCGTTGTCTATTCTTTTAGAATAAGCAGCTGGCGCCCGTGTTTATACACAAACAAAAAAGTGCTTTGAACTTGGTGTTGAACTCAACAGTTGAGAAGTTATGTCCTGGAAATGTAACGTTAGTTATATACTTTATAGCTATCATTTGGGCATACATACTCTCTGAGTATGTTCTTCTCTGCCTAAGAGGCCGGTGTTTCGAATACATACATCAAACCCGGTTCAATGGCGCCCAACATGAGGCTGAACCTAAGAAACAATAGTAACGAGGTACTTTGTTTCTTGTTTGAAAAATTTGTTTATAAAAAATTTAAATTATGTATGTGAAAGTGTTTTAATTTAATTTTAAAAAAGAATTGACCGAAAATTTTTTTTTTCGAAATGAAAAGAGATTTTGACATTTATGCTATCAAATCAGAGTCAATTGGGTGTTATGGGCGGAGTTAAAGCATTAAGAGCGGGTAGTGAAAAGGACAATAGGCTGGAATTAACATGAGTTTCCGTATTAGTAAGAAAAATAAATAAATAAGTCGTATATTAAATTCAGTTTAACATAAGCGCTAGTACTTTGAAATTGAAATTTTCGAAAATGGATCCGAAAAAAAGGCCAATATATTTTAAAAATCCCAGTTAGTAGAAAAGGAGAAAAAAAGTATCTGAGACATGAATGATGATGACAATGATGATGAATATGATGCAAGAGTTCAAAGCAAATGATAAAAAAAAGAAATTAAAAAATAAAGAATTTGTCAGAAATTGAGCAAAGTCAGAGAACTCAAAGCAGAATTGAAGGAAGAAATTAGTCAGGTTAAAACAGAAATTAAAGAAATCAGAGCAGAAGTAAGAGAAATAAGATGTGAGATAACGGTAAAGGTAGAGAAGAACCAAGAAGTTATAGAGTTAGATTTAATTAAAGAAAGTCAGGAAGTTGAAAAGGAAGTTGAGGTCACGAAAGAGGTAGAAATTGAATTAGAATCAGATAGCGTTGTAACAGATAAAGTAGAAACTTATGTAGATCAAAAGGTAGAAAATAGCATAAAAGAGTTTTTACAAAGAATTAAAAATAAAAAGATTAAAGTAAGTCGCATTCACTGTAGACGTAGATTTAAAAAAAGAGAAGCGTAAAAAATATTCCAGATTGAAGTAATTCGGAGTTTGTCTAGGTATAAAGGTTTTCTGAGTTACGAAGTCGAAAACAGAACAGAAAGAGAAAGAGATAAAGCAATAAAATATAAAAACGGAACCAATAAGTGAGGAAAGTTAGTTTATATTATAGAATTTGTAGAAAGAAAGAAGGAACCACCTGAGGATAGTTTAAAAGTAGTATTCGGGTGGAATAGTAAAATAAAAAAAGGACGAAATGGACTATGAGTCTAATATAATTATTTTGAGTAGGTGAAAAGCCTGAATTAGAATTTCGCTATTTAAAATGATGGATTGTTTTGTCAAATAATAATAACAGAGGCTTGCAAAATAAAAGATTTTTTTTTCTCCATGACATATTAATTAAGGAAATGTTCGTAAATAAAAGTTCAAATAAATAAAAATCAATAAAATCAAGTTAAATAAATGGTCAAATTAAGGATTTAGAAATAATGTTTGTAGATTTAAATAAATGAAAAGATAACGGAAATATATAAAATAAAACAAGTTAAATAAATAGTATAATATATCTGTAGAAAATAAATAAAATATTCGTAAAAATAAAATAGTTTTTTGAATATACGCATTTAAAATAAAAGTTTGTTTTGAATACCGTAAGTTAAAAAAGGATGTAAATAAATTGTTTAAAATAATAAGATAAAAAAAAATCTCTAGTAAAATAATAATGAATGAATCATAATAAAGCAAAATAGTTTTTTTCTTTCTGAGTAAGTAGTTAATATATAAGGTAAACAAATGTTTAAAAATAATATGTAAATAATAATATTCGTAAGAGTTTAGAAAGTATTGTAAGTAAATAAAAATATTTAAATCATGTTCTTAATGAATTTAAAAATAATATAAAGAAAGTCATTCTAAGTTGTATTAGGAGTGTATAAGGGTTCGAATCTAAGGGATGAGGGTAGTATTGAAATAAGTTAGATAAGGTAAGTTTAAAGCTCTGACTGGATAGGTTCTAGTACGAACGGATTGGCTGGATCATTCCTCTTTTAAAAGTGCACTGGTAACAACCAAGTAAGTCGTAAGTCTTTCAGGGGAGAATCCCCATATCTCGTACCTCATTTTCCAAAGATAAGTCGGAAATGGACAGTTGAAAATTCCTGCCATTGTAGCTGCTTAGTCAAAGTCCGATCAAGAGAATCAGCAATCGTTTTCCAGGGGTAAGTCAAATGGACAGTTGAAATTCTGCCATTTGCACCACCTTTTCTTAGTCAAAGTCCAATCAAGAGAATCGGCAGCGAAGCTTCGTTTACAAAAGATCCCTGTGCCACAAATTTAGTTTGTCCTTGTGGTCATTATCCAGGACGAACATTGTAAGCAATGTTACCAGCATAGAAAGTAGAAAAGCATAATGGGAGATTGCCCTTAGCATGGAAAGGAAAAGATACCAAAAAGGCAAACTTAGAAGGAATAATAAATTAATATTTAATGTTGTCAGAGATAAAATGGTCAAAAATGACACATTTTACTCTCAAAGGAAGGGGTGTAATGTACTTATATTGATATAGGCACATATAATTTTTATCTAAAATTATTATTAAAGTAATCTTTTGTAAAAGAAAAACATAAAATTAAATGTTGAAGAGTTTATTCAGTTTGTTTTAGAAAAAGGTAGGAATTAAATAGTTTTTATTAGTATTCGTAAAAATATAAATATACAAATCTCTTTTCATTCAATTTTAATTAAAGAAAAAATAATGTTAAAACTAAATAGGAAATTGTATTAAAAATATATGTGCATATATATGTACATTTGTAAATATATAAAATGTATGTGAAAGTTAAAGAAGATTATCATTAAAAAAACACGGCAATGGCTATTAGATATTAATTAATATAAAACAATACGTTTTTGCATGGCTATTACTAATTAAGTAATCTTCCAAAACACGTTTATCAAAGGATTAATTGATAAGGAATTTGACAACAGATCTTTGCCGGAGATAGGAGAAAGACAACAAGGCGCAGGTATAAATAGACCTTTTTATCGGACAGTAATTCAGTTTCCACAAATTAATTGAGTTGAGACAATCAGTTCACAAAATTATTGAGAGAGTGCAGTTAGAAATAATTGTGCAGTTAACAAACAAAATGCAGTGTTGAGAAGATCTTGGGAATGCAGTTTATCTCAGCCCAGATGTCTGATGAAAACAGCAGATCTGCCCGTGAAATAATGTCAGCTTAACATCATAGGAAATCTCCGTCCGTATCTAATTGTCTTCGATAGTAATAATCGTGAAAAATCAGGAAACTCAGCAAGGAAATGTCCCAGCCGGCTGGAAGCATTCATACTGGAACCATTCATACTGGAAGAAAACAAAGTGTTAAATCTACGTTCAAAATCCTACGTAAAACATTTGCTTATTTTCATTTATACTGTAATAGCCATTGCATTTCATTAATTCGTGCGAATCCTCCAAGAGTCTAATTATATGAACTTGATATCATACATAAATGAACTATTGATATGTGTGTGATGAAATTTCAAATGCTATGTAGTCCTTTATTATATTATTATGTGTGTATTAGTAATATGTCGTGATCATTCTACCAATATTTATTAATGAAATTAGAGTGTTCTGTTATTGAATCTATAGGAATATTTAGACTATTTAGAAATGTTAATTTAAAATATGGTGTTTTATTAGAATTATAAAATGTTTAAATTTAGTAAATAAATGTTAGTTAATAAATTATCTTTAAAATTAAACTTTATTTGTCGGTCAATTCTTTTATAATTCCTTTTTATCATTTCTTTACAATTCTTTTTATAAATTCTTTTAACAAATTCTTTATCAAGTCTTTTAACCACTAATTAAGTATAATCTATTAGTGATTACAAACAACTGAGCTAGTCGGTGATTTAGGCGTTGGGTTAGTTGCCACTATTCAAAGTGCATTGTCTATTCTTTTAGAATAAGCAGCTGGCGCCCGTGTTTATACACAAACAAAAAAAGTGCTTTGAACTTGGTGTTGAACTCAACAGTCAAGAAGAAGTTATGTCCTGGAAATGTAATGTTAGTTATATACTTTATAGCTATCGTTTGGGCATACATACTCTCCGAGTATGTTCTTCTCTGCCTAAGAGGCCGGTGTTTCGAATACACACATCGAACCCGGTTCAATATATATATATAACGCATAACTTTTTTTTTTCCAATGTTTATTATGATTCAATTGATTAATTTTATTTTAATATTTATTTGTAAGCTTATTAGGTTGACCATTTTATGCAATGTTAACATATTATCTAAAATTCATGTTAACAAACAATAAATTAAAAATTCTCATCATTAGGCAATTAGCTTATGAAAGATTATACAACTCTTAATGTGCATCAAATATAAATTTAAAAATGTGCATTGTGCTGACTAATTTGGTTTTAAATTTGTCTTTTTGTAATTTAATGATTTTTTCAAAAACAAAAGGATGTACTCACCATGTCAATAGATGTTTTACATCTTTGATGAAATCTGCTTGGGGTAAAGTTCTTCTCATGAATGTAATTTAAAAATCATTAATTGCTTAGCAACAGACCTTATTTAAGATGTGAGACTAAGAGGCAGTTGCCTCAGATGTTAATTTATATTAGGTACTAAAATGAGATATGAAATTTTAAAAATATATAATTTTTATTTAAATAGTAATAAGAGGTGATTTGAAGCCAGACTTCCAAGCTCCCTTTACTCATCCACTTCACTTTCAACAATGATACACAAGACAACATAGATGAATTCCAATAAATATATTTTATGCTGAACCAGCACTCATCAGTTGGTCTAGAGCATCACCTCTTACACAAATATAAATAATCTGTGCTTGGTTTATATTAATATAACAAAGCTTTAATCTCTAGTGAACAGACCTCTGATCATGCACTCTTTTGTAACTATTATAAATCTCCATGCATTCCACCACTGGCAATAAAAGTGTTATAAGCTTAATGGAATCATTTAAGCATTGAGAGTAATTTGTATATAGACCAACCCTTACTGATCATGCTTATATCAGGACTGGAGTCTATTGCTTACCTGGTGTTATAATCAACAATTGAATCATACAAATTTAGTTAACCTATCACATGAGAAAAACAAAAACTCATTTTTAGCATATGGTAATTTTAAATAAATGTAAATCTATTATTATTAAGTGCTGAGAATCTGTAATTATGCAGAAAAAAATTAACCTCTGATCATGTGCTGCTTTGTAACTATTAAAAATCTCTGACTGACAGGGGAGTGCACAAAGATTTACAGTAGCTACAAAACTGCATTATCAGAGGTTAATTTCCTTCTGCAAAATTATAATTTCTCAGAACTCAATAATGATAGATTTTATTTATTCATGTTGAAAATTATAGAGTCAATTGTGTAAAATGGACAGAAAAACATCTACATAATAAATCATCAGGTCTTTGCTCTTTGAAAAGACCCTTCATCACAAATATTTCTACATATAGTGACCAAAATTAACATCAAAAAATGTACTATTTATATGACTGATTATTTCATATGCAAACATGGATGTCTTCTTTAAATAATGAAAATAAATAAAAATAATGGTTTATATTAAGTTAAATGGATTAAATAAACAAGGCATAAAAAAAACAATAAGTTATTTTTTATGATCACAATACTGTGTAACATGAACCGTCTCAAAATTTTCTTGATGATTATATTTTCTGGGTTTGTAAATATGTGCTGTAAAATCTGATATAGAAATGATTAGGAAACCATTGCATTTATTGTCTTAAATTTCCATTAATTTTTTTATTGACGGGTTAAATTAGTATAATAAAAAGTAGAAATTAGCAAATAATAATACTCCAACTTACTGAATTATAGTTCATTGGCTGCCAAATGTAATGTAACCATGTGTTTAAAATTAAAAATAACAATTTACTATCAAGTAAATAGTGCATCTTTTGAGTTTTATCAATAATACTTTTTATTTCCAGAAAAAATATTAGCTAAGTTTGTTTATGCGTTCATTTAATAAATTGATTAATTTTTAAAGTATTATTGTTAACTTTAATACATATTTTAAATTTTTTTTTTTAAAAAACTTTGATTTTTTTATATATATTCTTCTTGTGTACTGTTTAGAATTTTACTTTTTATTAATTATTCTTGTTTATATCTTAAATTATATACAATTTTTTTTTTAAATATTTATATCAATAATAAATATTGGCATGAATTTGTGTGTGTGTGTTTTCACCAATGGTACCTTGTGAATAAAGTCTGAATTTCAGTGTGGCCATGAGATCAGCTAGCGATATGCACTGAGTTTAATTTTATATACACCTGGGTCTCATATTATGCAGTAGATAGGTTCCTCTGAAAATGCGCACAAAAGAAATTGCGACAATAATAAATGTAACTTACCATGAAAAATGAGGGATAGGTTCTGTAATTTCAGCAATTGGCATAAAATCAAAGCAATAAGTAAAAATTACTATAAAATTCATATTAAAAAAATAAGGAAATAAAGTATGACTAATAAAAAATTTCAAATATTTGAAAAAAATGAATACAAGACAATCTTTTTTTACTTTTTTTTATTAACTACAGTATACAATTTTACATTTTTTCATACGTATTTTACTCATTACCACCATTTGACAATATATGTTCATTTGTGAACTTGCAAGAAATCAGATTCATGACGTGATGTACAACTAGGCCACTTACAGTCTTGTGCTGTGTTAATGGTTTTCTGTTTCTATATTAAAAAAATGAGATCGTAATCAAAACAAAAAGATTATACATTAGAAAGATTATTTTCATTTTACAAAATCAATAAAATCTTCATTATTATTTATTTTAAAAATCTAAAAAAATATTTATTTTTGTTATATCTAATAAAATACGACTTAAAAGTTTAAAATTTTTGAATATTTATTGTGATATTTTTATAATCATCAACCATTATCAATACACTGCAGAATGAAGATCTCTCCAAGTTCAATCCATCTTTTCCTATCTTTAGCTTCTCTTTTCCACATCAATCCTGCAAACTTTCTTATTTCATCCAACCATCTCACATGTGGTCTCTTTCTGGGTCTTTTACAATATCTTGGAATGCAGTTTAAAATTTCAATTGTCCAGCTATTATCATCTCTTCTAGCAATATGTCCAGCCCAACTCCACTTCAGTGTTTTAGTTTTTTCAATGAGGTCAGTAACACCTGTTTGTTCTCTTACTCATACATTGCATTTTCGATCTCTTCTTGTTACTCCCAACATGCATCTCTCCATACTTCTTTGACTGGCCTGAAGTCTCTGTATTGCTCTTCTATTATGTGTCCAAGTCTCAGATCCATAAGGAAGAACTGGCAAAACACATTTATTAAAAACCTTTCTTTTTGAACACATAAGCATATTTCCTTTTAGTATCAAGTTATTTCTACCAAAAGCTCTCCAACCAAGTTTAATTATATGATTAATTTCATCCATTATGTTTCCATATGTATTAATAATCTGACCAAGGTATTTGTAACTGTTAACTTTTTCTAACTCATCATAATCAATCATTATTTTTATATTTTGAGACAATTCATTAAACATTATTTTAGTCTTTTTAACGTTTATCTTTAGTCTTACTTTTCTGCTTTCATCTGATAACTCCTGCAACATTTCCTGTAGCTGTAAAGCATTATTTGCAAAAACAACTACATCATCTGCAAAATCTAAGTGACTTAAATAATCTCCATTTACTTTTACTCCTTTAGCTTCCCATTTTAATCCAAGAAATATTTCTTGCAGCACTGCTGTAAAAAGTTTTGGAGATGTGGAGTCACCCTGTCTTATATCTTTTTCAATGTTGATTTTCCTACTATCATTATAGAATCTAATTGTTGTTGTTGCATTTTTATAAATATTCTTTAAAATATGACAATATCCTGGATCTACACCTTGATTATCCAATGCTTTAGTCACTGAAGAAATGTTTATAGAATCAAATGCCTTTTCATAATCTACAAATCCTATGTGTAATGGCAACTCATATCCATTCATCCTTTCTATAACTTCTCTCAATACCTGGATAAGATCTACTGTACTAAAACAACTTTTAAATTCAGCTTGTTCTCTTGGTTGGTGAAAAGCCAGAGTTTTCTGTAGACGAGTTGTAATTATCTTAGTAAAAATGTTGTATAAAACTGATAAAAAACTGATAGATCTGTAATTTCTAATATCTTATTTATCAACTTTTTTAAATATTAATATTAATACTGCATTCTTCCAATCATCTATTACATCTTTATCATTTAGACATTTGGTATATAACTTTGCTAATTTTTTTTCTATTTCTTCACCTGCTTCTTTTAATATGTCAATTATAATTCCATAATTACCTGGATCCTTCCCTTTCTTCATAAATTTAATTGCATGTTTCACTTGCTCATTCAAAACTCTGGGCAATTCAGAAGATATAATAGGAATAGGAGGCACTTGTTCTTTATTACTATATAATTCTTGATAGAAGTCTTCTACACATTTCATGATGTTATCTCTCTTTTTAGTAATAATGCCATCTTTTTTCCAATTGCAGATATAAATCTTCTACAAATACCAAAATGTTTTTTTACACTCTTTAGACTTTTATTCTCTTCTACAGCTTTCCTTGCTAGTTCACAATTATACTTTCTAATATCATTTTCAACTTTTTTCCACACGATTTTACAAAATTTGAGATATTCAATCTTTTTAATTCATCATTGTTGTATATCCTCATATTCCTTCTTTTCTTCATAAATTCTCTAGTCTCAGTAGAAATTTTATTGGTCAATTGCTGCTTTTTTCTACCAGCTTTCTTTATTGCAGTTTTTAAAAGTGTATCAGTTATTTTCATATTAATGTCATTTAAATTTAAATCATGTTCAAATTCTACTAATACTCGAAACCAATATGTAAGTTCTAATTTAAATTCATTAGAATGTTTCTGAAGATTAGGAATATAAGCTGTAATTATTGATTTTCTTAATAATTTTTGTCTCTCTAGTTTTGCATTAACAGGTATCTTACATCTTACTAATCGATGATCACTTCCTGTCTTAAATTTATTAAGAACATTACAATCTTGAAATATATATTTTCTGTTAGTCAAAATATAATCCAATTCTGGTATATCTTCATTTGGAGACTTCCATGTCCATTTCCTTTTAACATTTTTCTCAAAAAAAGAATTCATAATATAAAGTTGTTGTTTTTTTCTGTAAACTCCACAAGTCTATATCCTCTCTCATTTCTATTACCATAACCAAAATTACCTACAACATTTTTATCTTTCATTTGTTTACCAATTCTAGAATTAAAGTCTCCCATAACAATTTTAAAATGTTGTTTATTCTGATCAAAAGCCTTTTGTACATCCATATAAAATTTCTATAACTTCATCACTATGAGAACTTGTTGGGGCATAAACATGAATTATCTGCCTTTGGTATCTGCTATTAAGTTGTAAAACTAATCTTGTCACTCTGTTCGATACACCTTCAATCTTCACAATGTTATTCTTCCATTTTTTATTTATAATGAATCCTACTCCACTTGTATTTCCAATATTTGTACCTTTATAGTAGAGTATATGTCCACTTTTTAAATCAATAGTTTCTTCACCTTTTCTTTTAACTTCACAAAGTCCAATAATGTCCCATTTAATATAAGACAGTTATTTTTCTAACTCTTGCAATCTTCCTTCACTTGAAAGTGATCTGAAGTTGTAAGTACCTAAATAAAAAGTCATCATCAAATGGCAGCCTGAGTCTGCAATCAGGCAATTCTTAGCACCCTCCACCTTCAGCCCCCAACCGCTGCTGTGGTTGGTGACTTTACAGCCTCCTGGGAATAATGGCCATGAATTATTTTTATCTATCATGATTGTATATATTGGAAAAAAATATTCTTATACTCGGAGGTAAAAAGTCAATAAACTCACCATGCTGGCTCATGCATGTTGGTGAGCAGCCCGTCTATGTTCATATACTATATGAATAATCACATAGTAATAACAGCTGCAACAACAAAATATATGGAGTGGGCATTAGAAACTTGCCTGCTCAGTTCTTTTAAGGCCTCCAAGAGGAATCAAAGCGTCTCCTTTCAGTTAATAGCAAATTCCTTATATAAATCTATTATTATTATTTATTCATTAGTAAAGGTAGGTTATTTACATAGAAACTAAGATTCTAAATACAGCTTCCATCCATATTCACATTAGCTGCTAATATAACGTTATATTTTAAAAAAAAAAGTGTTTCAAGTCAAAATAAGTTATTAATAATTTTAATTTCTTGATATCTAATAAATATAGTGAAATATGAAAGATATTAAGGAGAAACATGAATCACATGACTTCTAAATTGCATTAAAATAATCTGCATAAAACAAGACCCAGATGCATATATAAAATAATTCCAGCGCTTAATGCTAAACTGAAATAAATATTCAAATATTAAATCACTCCACATGGTTAAGAAATTTAGCAATGCCCCCTATATGAAATAAATATATAAATATATTAGCGTCCGTATTTCAGCATTGATGTTGATTGACATTTTATGTAACAAATATATATATATATATATATATATTTGTATACATAACATATATATATATATATATATATATATATATATATATATATATATGCCTCTTTACTTTTCAAAATGTTATTAAATGTTTCATTAACTATAATATCCAGAGTTCCTGATTTAGGTTTTCTACTAATAATTAGAATGATAATGATCAAACCATGTAACTCCATTTGTAGCTATGATATAGAAGAAATTTAAAAGAATCTGAGATCATCAGCACTTTACACATATCTATATGGGGATAAAACTAAATATTCCATCATCTAATAGATTTAGTTATAATTAAGATATAACAAATGTTTTTAAGTAATATACCTCTTTACAAAAATGATAAAGTATCTTTTTATATCAGAATATCTTAATTTATTCCTCACTGAGTTACTAAAATATTTTCTATATAGTACATGCATGTATGGGTATGTATACAAGATATTTAATTAGCTATACAATAGAAATAAGTTGAAAATTATTTAGATAAATACATGACAATGAACTATTCAATATTATATTTGTATAAAGTCAATAAAAATCTAATTAATAAACATATTTGTGTATGTGCATGTTAAAACACAAACAATATTGTACAGTGTTGTATCTTTTTTCATGAGAATATGCAATTTTTAAATGAATCCATATTATAGCCCATGTGTTTCAGCTATTACATAAGTAGAGATGTCTGCCCATCCCTTCTATGTGTATTAAATGGATTATGTCCTGTACATGAGGAGTCAGATTGACCTTAGGTCAACATGGGTGTGACAAGAATCTCGGTCTCAGTGTGGCCCTTTGAGCATTCCATCATCAGATTTTCAATTGGATGGACTGTTGAAAAGTTGGAGTGTGGAGTAGATTGAAGCCTGTCCATTAAAGTATGAGGTTTGTCTATCTTAATATATATATGAACACTTATAGCATATATGTGTGGAGATGGTAATCTGGACCAACTGATGATTGCTGGTTTAGTATAAAATATGTATATTGGTGTTTATTTATCTTTTCAACATATGTGTGTTTGAGTGTATCGGTGTTATGAGATATTGTGGAGAGTGGTGGGTCATGTGAATGTCTGTGCTCCTATATATTATAGGATATTTGTAGATATATATATAACACAATCAAAACTTTCAAAATTAAAAAAAAAACGTTTTTCAAAGCTTATAAAAAACGTATGTTATTACTCAGTGTGAAAGATTTCATATTGTTTTCATTTTATATATAATTCATGATAATCCATTCAACTTAATCTTCCCACAATAATCGTCAGAATTTTTTTATTTATATGCTTTAATGCCAGATAAGTTGATTCTTGGAAATTGAATGTTTTTATATTGTTATAAATATGAGGTATTTAATGTACATATCAGGCAAATGCAAATGCTAGATGATATAATTTCACCTTGCAATGCCCTCTGTGGTACCATGTTCCTTTTCAATGACATTTATCTTAATTCTATCATTAATTGTAAAAATATTTATAAATTTAAACTGGTAAATATGTTCTATATACAACCTGTAGTATTTAAAACAAAGTATTGTTTACTAGAAAAATATTTAGAAAGATTTTGTTTTCAAACTTCGTATACAAAGATTTTGTTTGATTTATATCTGTATAAAAACTTGAATATTTGAATATAAGTTTGGTATATATTTTTAAGCTAGATGTAACCAAAGGGAATTTGAACCCAGATTTTCAATTCAAGATGAGCGGTTGAATAAAATGGAGTGAATGACTGAAGAGAGCTTGAAAGTCTGGGTTTAAATCTCCAATTAAAAACTTAAATAATAATTAAATGTGAATAATTTTTGATTTAAAGTATTTCAAATACACTGTACTTGATATATATATACTTGTAATTTTATTTCCATTTTGCATATGCATATTAATATGCCTGCCATAGTGTGTTATTCTTTCTTCATCAGTCTGCATTTTGGCTTATTGTATTTTTGGTACTGAGCCCCAAAATCATAATGGTACTTGGTACCAAAAATGCACTAAGCCAAATAAAAAAAAAGATGAAAAAAGAGTAACATACTTCGTCAGGCATCATACTAACAAATATTTACAAATTTATATATATATATATGATAGAATTTACATCAGCAGCACAAATGATGATTGATGATAATTTAGGTCATGTAATATTCAAAATTTTTAATTTATTGTTTTCAAATAATATATAGACATATATATATAAATAGAAAAAAATTAATGGTAAATACAATATTATAGTCTAAATTCTTTAACTGAATTTTAAATTTTTAAACTTAATGTTACGTACATTTCCATAAGCTATGTATGGCCGTATTTTGCAACTTGCCTATTAATAACATCGGTCTTATATTTATCAATTAAAATTGCCTCTTTAATTTTCCTCTTTTTATGATTTCTTTCTTCCATTAATATTTTTATTTCATTACTATTAAATGTAAACTTATAATTACAAGTATTTTCATGGTCAAAGAATACTGAAGCTGTATTAAATTGACTATTTACGTTATTTTTAATTTTATTATATAATAATTGATGCTCCTTCAATCTTTTTTTCCACAGAACATCTCGATACACCGATGTAAAATTTCTGTCATCTACATGGAATTTGATAAATTATATTACTTCTTTGCAATTTAGGAGTTATACTCTTAGAATTACTAATCAATCGATTAACATTTGGAGGAACACATAATGAAATATTATACTTTTCTTTAAATATATTCTTAATTAATTTAAATTGCATGTTATTTATAAACGGCATAGATGTCCATTTTTTTATTATCTAAAGTAACACTGCAAAGACTTTTCTTATTATTAAATGAATTTACTGTATGCAAGATTTGGTTTTTATTATAACCAACCTTTAAAAGTTTATTAGCAAATAGTTCAATATTTAAAATGTTATCACTCTTATATTTACATAATTTATCATTGCGATGCAAAAATTATTTCAGACTTGCCATTTTTATGTATCATTGGAATACTTGATTTAAAATGAATATATCCTTTTTCTCCAATAGGTTTAAAAATTAATTTATAATTTAAATCAGTAGCATCTCTAAATATTTGTAAATCCAAAAATTTTGTTTTTCCATTTTGTTCATTGTCAATAGTCCATTTTAAATTGTTTAAATTTTTCAGTTTATATAAAAGAACATCAATAATGTCTTTAGAACCACAAACAAAAACATCATCAACATATCTATTATAAATTTTAATATCTTCAAAATTATAAAAATTAAATATAATATTTTCATATTTTGATAATGTAAAATTACAAATTTGTGCTACCATAGGTAATCCCATTGGCCATCCTTTACCCATTTTATAAAACCTATAATTTTATGTTGAAATAATATTATCACTTATAAATTTTAGTGATTCAATAATACAATTTATTAAATGTTTATTTACAGCCATATTAATTCGTTCAATTTCAATTAAATTTATAGATTCAAGATAATCAATTGATCCATATAATTATGTTATATCCAGTAAAGCTAATAAATCATTATTATTTATTTTTATATTTTTAATTTTATCAACAAATTCATAAGAAGATGCAATTGTATATCTTCCAAAACCCAACATATCTTCCAACAATTTACCAATATTTTATTCATAAATGATCCACCAAAATCAATCATCAATCTAAGAGAATTTTCTACTTTTTGAAGTTTAATGTTAGCAAATATTCTTGGGCGTATAGATGTAGATGGATATATATCATAATATGTACAATTATCCATAAAATGACTTTTAGCCTTCTTTAAAATACTATTTATAAATTTTACACATCTCTCCATGTTATAACTATCAATGATATCAAATCCCAATTTACTCATTGAATTAAAAATAATGTAAATAGTCAATTTAATACAGCTTCAGTATTCTTTGACCATGAAAAAACTTGTAATTATAAGTTTACATTTAATAGTAATGAAATAAAAATATTAATGGAAGAAAGAAATCATAAAAAGAGGAAAATTAAAAAGGCAATATTAATTGATAAATATAAGAACGATGTTACTAATAGCCAAGTTGCAAATAAGGCCATACACAGGTTATAGAAATATACATAACATTAAGTTTAAAAATTTGAAATTCAATTAAAGCTGATGAGGATTACCATGAAATCAAAAGCACTACAAAAGAATTTACACTATAATATTGTATTTTACCATTATTTTTTCTATATATATATACATATATATTATAACGGGTATTGTATGAAGATTTTCACGGGTTGCATATATAAAAGACATATTTTGCAGGTTCATCATGTTAATACCCAGTGGATGACTTGTGTGACCAAGTCGAAACATAGAAATATCAATAATTAAAAATTTTTAACATGGATGAACCCATAAAATATGTCATATATATATATATTGTAGTCTATAAATATATATATATATATATTGTAGTCTCCTAAATCGCTGTAATCATAAATGAATCATACCACACATTTTAGGCACTATAATCTTCCCTGTAGCCTTCCCCTTAATCTAACCAGTCAAATTACACATTTGAGAACCATATCTTTCTCTGTAACTTTCCTAGCTATAACAAATCTAGAATATACACCTAAAATAAATGATAAACTAAAGAGATGATTTCTTTATTAACTAAGCTTGTATGAAACTATAAACTTAAAAATGATTACAAGGTGATTAAAATTTCTGATCAAACTAGCTTCAAAATCTGTGAACAAGCAAACAAACAAAAAAGTTATGAAATAAACTTAATATTTGTCAAACCAATAAATAAATAATAATTAGATCGATAGAATGAATATGAAATTAAAATATAAATTAGGCACTAAGTAAATTAGGATGTAGATGACTAAATGGATGATGTCAATAGGTAATAATTAAATAATAAAATGAAATGAGTCTGAGAATGAAGAGAAAAGAATGAATATGTATCAGGATAATGAATGGTGAAGATGATAATGGAATAAGAGCTAATGAATGGTGAGTTAATTAGGATAGTGAATTAGAATGAAAGAAGAATAAAGAAAGATTGAAGTGACAGATGAGAAGAATGATGATGATGAAAGATGATGTCCAAAACTCTAAATTTGATATTGAATTAAATGATAATAAGACAACTAAATCAAATACGGATTCCAAGCTTAACAAAACCAGAATATTCACCATAAAGTCAAAACCAACCATGCATTCAAGTCAAAAGAAGCAGTTTATACTTTAAAGTCTGGCTGACCTTTCCTAACATGGTGAATGTAAGACAATTCCACTCTAACTACAATAATTAACTGGATATAAAATTTACCCTAAATTCAAATCTTATCACAAATTAATATAACTTATCCTTTTCAGGGTTCACATAACTTAAAGGGTGTTATACAAGATATACTTGGGTCAGTGAGAGGGATTTTACCACTACCCAAGCATAACACACAAAATAGCTCTTAATACCAAATTGAATTACTAAACAATATTCAGTAATTTCAAATAAATTCTATAAATTCCCTAACTATGATAAACTTTAAGCTTCAATAAGCCGGAATGATTTTTCAATAGCTCAATGCAATAGCTTTCCAACTTTCTTTTTCCATTAATTAGAAACAATGTGATAAAGACTAGTGAATGATAGATCTGTGGATTCAACTGAACTGATCAAACCAATATTAGGTGTTTAATCTTTTAGTATATCATTTAAAATAATATTCTTTAGGTTAGTAATGTTTAATTATTAAGTAATGATGCCCCAGATATACCATAAATTATAGAGCTTAATAAAATTATTCTGATATACCTACATATAGTAACTTTTACAATATTGATTGATGACAATTTCCATATAATCATAGGATATGTCGATAGCAATAACAATAATAATGTGTGGGTGTGGTATTAGCAATAAGACTATTAACAATTAAATAAATTTTAACACAACAAGATTTATTTACATTATTTACAAGTCCATATTAGACACATTACACGAAACATGATGACTTCATTGAATACAATCAGGGATGGAAATTTACAGTCATTTCTAAATCTAATAATTGAGTTATAATTTATTATATTGAACGGTATCAATTTAATTTATTAGTATATGATAATGGCAATTATTATATACAGCACAATTAATATTTTTTTATTATTATCATTTACTACAAAACAAAATTTGTGGTATTGATGTGGGGCAGACATCATATGTTAAATGTACATATGACACCAAAACATTCACTATGTTTACAACTCAACCATTTACTAATTAATGGTTCATACCAATCCACCAGCAAATAACTACTTGATAAAGACCAATCCACATTGTCCATGTACATACCCTGCTCCTTTACACAGAAGTTATACAAAGACTAATAAGTTCTTTTTTTGTTGTTGTTGTTGTTTTTGGTTGGTTTGTCTATAAACCGGTGAAGATTACACAACATCATCAAAACACTATTTTAATTAGACAAACACTATAGATAGGCTAGTGTCCCTTAAATTAACTCTATTTTATCCTTGTTATAGATTTTGAAATCTAAACTTCACCATACACGGTGAAAAACTATATATATATATATATATACCTTCATGAGGGATGTATGGTGAAAAACTATATATATATATATATACCTTCATGAGGGATCTAACAATACAGGGAGGCTCTACAAAACAACATGAGAGTTGTATAATAATATGGCCAATTCTAATACCTTTATAGGTATAAAAGTGCTGGCAGTGCCTCATCATGAAAAATAGAATTCAGACCATGGGGATCATCCTCTTTTAGGATTAACTATGCTCTAAGCACTACCTACTAATTAGCCTTAACAATATCATCCTCTCATTTAATCCACAATGGGGGATTCTCCATCAGCCCATGCACAATATTAATATTATTATATTTGATGCCATTGTATGTGGCACAACTCATCAGCTAAATGCTAGTACAAATCCAGATCAATACCATAACAATGTAAAACAACACCCATAATAAAAGTGGAAACATAACGGTTCCATTTCCCAATGCAGAAACTATTAATATTTTATAGACAAACTGCCACCTTATACTTTGGTTATAGCAAGTCATGCACATGTAAACAATGAGGACCAAACTACATTTTGTATTTATCATGGACATTTTCATTCATAGGAAAAATTAAGCAATAAAAGAAATGCTTATTAAATTATTTCATATAATAGACAATGGTGTCATTATGTGTATAATTTTGACAAATTTGGGTTTGTTTATTCCCCCTCAATACAATAATAACATTTATTTTAGCAGTGTGAGAGATAAATATTTCTCTGTTCCCAGATAATGATATTCAATATTGTGTTTCCCTTGATTGGAAAAACATATATATATATATATATATATATGTGTGTGTGTGTGTGTGTGTATTAGAGGTATATGTTTCTTTATATATCTCTATATCATCACTAAGTACATTTTATATCATCCTAAAATATATAAATACAAAAAAAAACTAATGCCTGAATAACAAATGAAAGACAAAAAAAACATATTATA
This sequence comes from Epiperipatus broadwayi, assembly GCA_028023455.1. NCBI lineage: Eukaryota > Metazoa > Onychophora > Udeonychophora > Euonychophora > Peripatidae > Epiperipatus > Epiperipatus broadwayi. Next base: position 180,762 of record JAQFVV010007006.1, on the reverse strand, counting down.
ATATTAAACATATCACTAACAAAAATAAACAAACATTTTCTCCCATTAGATTTTATCAAAGTTTGATCCATTCTTATAAGCAAAATGACAAGAAAATGGATATTATATGCAAATCTTCCCAAGTAAATATATATATTTTGATTATCCTGTTTTATATTAGCATATTTCAAACAATATTCAAACACTTTCCAAAGGCAATTAGAATCAATTGTTGGTTTATATACCAATGTCATTATAACGATGATATTTAAATACTTTCCAAAGATAACAAAATAATTTTAGGGATTTATGTACTAATATCAACATCATGAGATGATATTTAAAATATTTTCCAAAGGCAATAAAATTCATTTGTTGGTTTATATCCTTATATCAGTATCGTGAGACAACATTTAAACATTTTTCAAAGGCAATAAAAATAGGTTTTGACTGCTAATTATATTATTGGTTGTATGAGGTAAAAATCAAAGCTTTTAATTGGCCAACTCACAAACTGAAGACAAAGCCAATTGTTAAAATATATTCACTTATAATATTAAATTCATTTCAGATTCGTTTATAAAAAGTATATTAATAATTTGTCAGGTTATGAAAAAGTTCTTTCAAAAATAAATTGCTATTTATTTATTATAAAATATTCAATTTTGGCAAATTTAAAAGCGAACATACAAACAAAGAAGTGCTGACGTGTTTCAGTTTTACGTTATAGAAAAGTAAATTTTCTTTTTGCTAAATCTTAAACATTTTTACTAAAATCTTCAATATTTTTCAAAAATAATTTGGGTTTTTTTAGTATATTTTGTGAAAATGATTTTAATTGGTCAGAATACACTTTTTTAAACCTTAAATCATATTTGAAATGAAAATCTCAGCATTTTTCTTTATTTTCTTTGATCAGGCGGTTTCTTTGTTCTTTCCAGCCAATCAGAATGTCTTTGTCAGCTGAGAGCCAATCACCGACAAGCTTATTTCTTTGTTTAGCTTTAAATGCCGTTTTATTGATTTTTTACTTGTAAAATAATTCAGAAGAGGGCACCATCTTACAGAACTTTTAAAAACCTAATCAATAACTGTCAAACAAATATCCTAGCATTAAAAATAACGGAATTAGAGTGACATCAACTGTCAACGAGGTCTTGTAAGAGGTGGAAAATGGGTTAAAATTATTTATTGATTGGTTTGTTTTGATTTTCCATCCGCACAAAGATCTGTCATAATTTTAAATGATCTTGGTGATTTTAAAACAGTTTAAAATCTTGTTACTTTGCAGATTATTCAATAATGATAAAAATAAATAAATACTCATTTTACTTCCTCTCTATCATTCAATTAAGATGTGTTTAGTTATGCAAAGAATAAATTATGCCATTATAAATACGATCTTCTAGGCGTTTTTAATTAGTCTATAACTTACTCTTTTCCAAATGGCACACAATTAAAATAGGTTTATTATGATCTTTGAAACAAACTTATTAAAATCATTTATGGATTTTGTTTACTTTGTTTTTTTTTCATCCACGGCAATACCTGTCACAATTTTTAAATAATCTAGATAATTTTAAACATTCAAAATATTACAAATTTATATGTTGCATAATCAAGATAAAAATAAATAAATAAATATTTATTTATTCACTTCTACCAGTAAATTAATACGTATTTAAAAATGTTAAGCAGGATTGATTCAATAGTAAGCAATTATTAATAAAATATACTTGGGATTAATATTCAGTCATTTTTATATTTTCATCAGATACATAAATTAGCGCCAAATATCACTAGCAGATGAGTTCTTTCTCTAATGAAAATAAGACATAAGTTATGAATTTTTCTTTTTAAATTGACTAAATTTTTTGTGACTTAAATGACTTTTTAGTTAGTTTATTCTCTCTCTTAAAACTTTTCTTCAAAATGATTTTGATTTATTTTTATTGGAATGACAATTTATAAACAACTTCTTTTTCAGATTTATGCTTACTAGCGGTGCGAAATTCATAACATTTTAATCTTTTCTTTTCAATCTAGATAATTTTTGTGTCATTCTTAAATCTGACACTTGCTTAAGATAAAGAAAACAAAAGTAATCACTTACGTTTTCTGGTATTGTTCTTCATTTCCAATGGTACATGTTGAGGCAAATATTTATTCTAGCTTCTCCAGTAGGCAAAATTAAGAATTATACGATCAATGGAAAATAGTGCAGAAATCTCACAGAGTTATTAAGTTTCTATTCCATTTTGTTTATATCCATATAGTCATGAGATTTTGTCCAAATTAATTTTCTAAGTTATTATTTTCCAGCTTATTCCTTATATTTTATTTTATTTTATAAGTGGATAGTTAAAATCCTGTTCTGATTTTCTTATCTTTGAGTAGTCCCTTTACCTACCAACTTGTTCTAGTATTTATTGCTTGTCTTGTAATCCGTGATTGGTCCTAAATGATCCAATCACTGCAAAATGTGAATAAATTAATAGTTTTATCTGTCTAGTGATAAAAAAAATCTAGACTGTTATATTTCAATTTAAATTAAACTATAATATATTTAAAGATTGTTTATAAAGAAAATTTAGAAGAATTACAAATTGATTTTGTTGTTTATTTTTAATTACTGTTTAATAATAATAATAAAGTGTTAACCTTCCAAATTGGGTTAATACTATTAAAATATTATTTAAAATAGCTGCCACTGGAACTTGTGATAAAATGTTTATGAGATTCATATTCACTCTATCAGACTTTCCAGTGTCTCACAGTCGAGATCATCATCACTTTCAAGATATTTTTAGTGAGCTTTTTCTTAGTGGAAAAATTATAATCCACAAGCATTTCACTCTATTATTGATTTCTACACACTGATTTTCAATATCTTAACAAATTATTACCAATTAAAATTTAAAATTTTACACACTGGTCCACTGAATAAATCGGACTATCATTGAGCCAAAACATATGGTTACAATATATATATATATATATATATATATATATATATATATAGAGAGAGAGAGATATTTAAATATATATATATATATATATATAGAGAGAGAGAGAGAGAGAGAGAGAGAGAGAGAGAGAGAGTAAATTGACAAATATTCTAAGCAAAATTTTATTAATGATTATCTGTGTTTTGTTCAGTTTGCTTTTAAAATGTAAAATAAAACAATTTATCTCTGCTTTCCCAATTATTATAAGCAAATCCAATTTGGGAAAAAATATTAATTAGGAAAATATCCTATCATATTCTGATTAATAAATATCATTGACACATAAAATTTTATTATAAGAAGTTGAAAGACAAATATAAATTTATTAATTTTATATTTACAAAGCAATTCTGACAATAGAACTAAGTGCATTGATCAAATCAATATTAAATTTTTTATCAATTCATCGATTATATAATTTTTAGTACCTTATGAATTTATATATATATATCATAGGACTTCCACCCAACAGTTACAAGAAAGTTTTAAGTAAGTGTTTAGAATATAGACTATATGCAAGTGGCTGTTTATCTTTTCCTTGTTTTAAGAAATTAAATAGATAGATTGTTCTAATTTTTATCTTTTTCAATTAATTTAACAATAAAAGATTATTCATAAAGTTTGTACATATTTTAATATTTGCAAAATAATCTTCTCCCTCTCACTGTAAGATATTCTCTCATTTATAATGTTATTAAATGTAGATCTATGATATATTAATTTCATAATTAATTATTTAGTGCTCAAAAGTTTTTGTAATACTAAAGTTAAAGTAAGGCTTTGTTATGTTTTCAGTTGAGTAGTCAATCTAATGCCAAGCAAAATTGCTGATTATAACCAAAGGTCATTTTGATTAATCCAGTTTTCATGATTTAATCGAGATCAACTTGAAATTTTTTATGTGAAGTTACAAAAATATGATTTTTGTACAAAATTATACAAAACATTTAAGTTTAAAATACAAGCAATTTGAAATAAATAAAAATTAGGTGAAATAATGGAGATAAATAATGATGTTGATATGAAAATCTAATAATTATAATTTGATGCCAGTCATATATTGTTATTTATTATTTTTTGATTAAATTTATAAATGGTTAATTGAAGAAATTTAATAACATGACTTGAAGTAATAATATCATTTTAATAATCTATTTAAAATTAATATTTGTTGTTGTTTGCAGCTAATGCTTTTGCATACGTCATATTGAGCATTAACAGATTGATATATGTAGTGTAACAAACACACACCATTACATTATTTTTTTTAAAAAAATTAGATATTGAAAATAAAAGTTCACAAATAAAAATTTGTTTTTAAAAATTAAAAATTAAAAGTCATCTAAACTTTATATATATATATAAAAAATTGCACAGATGAAAAATTATTAAAAGAAAACTTTATTAAAAAATAAAAAGTTTTAAGACTAAATTTTCAACAAGAACTTAAAAGATTTAAAGATAAAAATATATCTTTAAGAATCCATATAAATTAATTAATGCTATTGTGTAAAATGGAAATGACTATTTTCAATGAATTAAAGTAAACTAGCCCTTGGGCATCTCAAAATGTATAATTAAAGGTCAGATTGGAGAGAAAAAACAATAGGAACAGAATGGCCAATGAAAGAAATCCCTCAGGAAACGGACCTCAATGGAAGGATCATCATCACCATGATGTAATGTCCACTGGATCTGAAAGTTTATTATAAAAGGAAAAGTTTGGAAATAAATTAAAAATAAAAAGATAGAGATGTGATAGAGGGGAGGGTGCTATATGTGTTAGTGTGGAGAGAGTTGAAGGAGAAGGGATTGAAAAGACGCACTCTTCAATCCCTTCAGTTTTTCTAAAAAAAAAAAAGATAAATGACCAATTGTTTTCCTATATTGCAAATGACAGGACATCAGGGGATTAATGCTGGATCCCAAATGGCAAGCAACTGTTAAGAATGGACTTTTTAAAACTGCAAGAACTTTATGAACATTAATTCTAAAACTTTCCAGTATTTGAAAACAATAAGAACTCTAAATTCTAAACTTTTCAATATTTAAATAGAAGTAGAATTTCCTATCTGACTAAATTATTTAACAATTATTTTATTGAATGTATTTTTTTTAAATTTATTCCATTAATTTATTTTTTCCATTCTTTAACTTTTTATTATGATTTTTTTTCCTATTAAACTAAACTTTTAATAAATTTAAATTTAAGTTGGGCATGAATGGCTGCATAGATTCATAAAGTTAAGTTAGTTTAAGGGAGGGTAAATCTTAGGTTATTTGTTTCGTAGTTAAATTGGGTTAATGAATTGGATATATTGGTATAATTTAGTAAATGTATTATGAAGGTCTGCTATGTGCAGGATCACATTATATGCTACACTTGGGCAAAATAAGGCCCATTTCATACTGACCATGGAAGCAGATGTATTTCCTGCTCCTTGGATCACCCCTTTAGCCTATGGAGTGGGATAGTAAGATGGAAAAATGGACCACAATCCTTTCCTATTGAGTTTTTTTTATTGTTCTTTTCACCAGACAGGTATAACATTCCTCTACTGGATATGAGACAATTTCTTCTTTATAACCATGCTGTTCAGATGTGCATTCCTGACAGTATGGTATTTGTGCTGTCGTATTTATGATGCATTGATAACATCGATATATCACATAGATCGGCATTGGTTTCACTGCGTACTTTTGGCCTAAAGTTAAATAAGAGATAGAATATTTTCTTTTCAAATGCAATCTATGTAGTCTATCTATACTCGACACTAATAAAATAATAAATTCATCTGTGTGAATTTTTAAAATAAAAAAGTTAAATTGTAAATTAAAATCTAAAGTAAAGTTATAATGTTTTATAAAAAAAAAGAATTAAAGTTAGATTAAAATAATTTTAAATTACATATATGTTTAATAAATGTTTGATGTGTGTTATTACTGGCAGTGGTTTCTCATTATTTTTTTTATATTGAAAATATATTTAATAAGAATTTATATTTCATAAATCTGCATCTCCATGAACTAGTGGCATGGGCTGACAGTCAGAATAAAATATATATGTAAAAGTGGGATCTTTAACAATATGTATCTGTCTCCTCTATAAATTTTCCAGGTTTGAATGGCCTGGTGGCACCCTATTCGGCAGATATGTTGACCTGCTATCTTGCCCATTAAAGTATGTTTGCGTATATTGTAACAATAAAATAACATATTATTGGTGACTTATTGTTCTTACAATAATTAATCTATAACTGTTTTTATTTGATATATATATATATATATCACGAGGAGTGATAACCTATTCAAATATTGTTTAAATACAATGTGCCTTCATGTTCTTTTTTAGAACTTATAAATATTGCATTTCACCATGAACTTGAAATAAAACATAAGGTGTAAATATAACCTTCTTCTATATATCCTACTATTATAGTTTACAATGGGGAAATAATTTATACCTATTTTTAAACTCTATGTAAAATAATGGCCATTATCTAATATGTAATAACTAATAAATAAAGCATTTCATATTAAGAAAATTTTTGAACATGGTAGTCTCTACGAAAAATATCACTTTGTCTTCTTGTTAGTTTACAATACGAATATAAAACTTGCTTTTTCGTACCATTTAAAGATTAAAAATTCAACAATCATTACAATATTCATTAATTATTATATATTAAATAATGATTACTTTATCACTGTTATTAAATTTAATTCAAGTCATGTCTACAATTGTCAAGTATAATATTTGATCATACTAAAAGAGGCAGTATTTAAATCTCAGTTTGATTTAATCTTTGTCCTGAATTGTATAATTTTTAGGATTCTAATGTGTGTATTCTCCTTGAAAGAATGTATAAATGATCATTTTATGTTAGCCTTGTGATCGAATGTAAAGACAAATTGATATCAGTGGTGTTCGTTTATCTTTTTTGGAGATAAACTTATAGTTTTAATTAATGTATATTTGTAAAGGGCTTGAACTGACTTTCAAGCTCCTTATAACTATCCAATCCATCTTATACAACTGATACACATAACCACATACATGAGAAAAATATAAATAATCTCCAATATATGTATTCATGCTGAACCAGAACTCATCTCTTGGTCCAAATCATATATATATATATATATATATATATATATATATATATATATATATATATATATATATATATATATATATATATATATTGTACCCTGCCAATAGGATGATGCCCCCTAGAAGCCATGATAAGTCTCTAGATTAGGATATACTGTTATTTTATCTAAGTACAATTTGATACTTTTAATTATTTTTAAATTATATTTAATTTCAATTAGCAATTATGAGACTCACTTATCCTATTAACACGGTTATATACCCTTTAACATTAAACAAAGACAAAGGTATTTACTCAAGGGAAAAAGAATATCAAGACATTCCTTTTTATTAAGTATCTAAATATTCCCATGACTAACAATAATACTTAAATAAATATAATAAAACATTTATAATCATTAATTTTCAGTTAAATTAATTAATAAGTTTAAACTATCATTTTATTGTATATTAAAATTTTATCATTATTACTTTTAGGGTTATAATTAAAAATAACTATAATAATATTATTATATTAAGGAGAGATCAGAATTAAGAATGATTTTACTTAACTCTGTAGGTAGTGTATCAATTAAAAAAAGACCCATCATCTTAATCTATAAGTAAAATTATACCAGTGTTTTATATTTATGTTCGTTAATACTTAATAATAAATAAATATTATTATTTAAATTTTAATTATAATTTATAACTTTAAATAACTAATTCATTCTCTGATTTTCTATAAATAAATATACTTTAATAAATTTGCAATATATTTTATCACTTACTTATGTGATCAAGGCGATTTGTATTAATTTAAGATCCCATTTACGATATGTTTTCTTAAATGATTGTTATACATTATCTTGTACTGGATTAATATATTATTCAAATGTCAAATTGTATGTTTTGGTTCATGTGTACATTAATATCAAGACTCTTTAAATACGGTGTAGTGATTATGACTCTCACAAAAGAAATGCAAGTCTCAATACTTAATTTAACATTCTAACATCAACTTTAATCATATTATTGACAAGATCTTTCAATAGTTATTTTAAACTATTATGTAACATAATAAACAACAATATTAATAACATTATATAACAATATAATACAATAATATATATAAAAATTTGAACATTTCTATTTTCCATAATTACAATGAGATATTTAAAATTAAAAACTCCCTTCTCATAAATATAGTGTTGTTGTGATATTTAACTTTGTTTCTTATATAACAAAATCTTGTATTTATTAAATAATCACTCCTTTTTTTGGATTTGATTTTGTATTTATTAAATAATCATTTCTTTTTTTTTTTTTGGATTTGATTTATATTCATTAACTCTTATAGATTATGTTTCAAAATATAATAAGACTCAAAATATGGATTATTTGTTTCTTTCTTTAAAACAATAATTTTATTGTAATACTATGAAATATCACATATTTATCTATTTTACATTTTATAATATTTATCATTTAATCTTTCTTTTACCTTTTATTAAGAAGATATTAATTATTAATACAATAGTTATGAAATTATTAATTTGTGTTCTGATATCACACTCAATTTTCCTATGGTGTTATTATCAAACTAATAAAATATGAAACGTTTACACTGTACACTATGAAATATGACAAATTATCTTTTCCTAAACTAACTTCAATTTTCAATTTATGATGCCATGCTAACTGTTGGTAGAACACTCTTTGGTGCATCCTAAAATAAAAAAATCTTTATCTTCATTTTATCTAATAACTCCGGTATTAACTTTCCTTTCCAATTTATACCTGTTTCATACATTTCTTATAAATAATAGCCTAGAAAGAATTATAAACAAAAATTAGCTATGACTCTATTACAATTATATTAAAACATTACTAGTTAAATATAAGATTAAACTTTAAATATCACCAGTCATCGATTTCAATATATTCGAATACAGATATACCCCTCTTCCTATAATACAAATATGTAACTACTCTTATGTGTGTATTCCACTAGCTCTTTCTTTATATTCATTTATTTTAATTATCTAACAATATTTAATAAACAAAAACTTTATGCAATTAATTTCATAGATAAACAAATCAAATTAATTATTAATTTCCTTATCTATTGACTTATCTTCCCGTATTGATAACGATTATTTTAAAGTATAAAATTAAACTATATACAAATATTATGTTACAAGTTAGTTTTTTTTTTTAAATACAAGTTTATCTAAAAGAAAAACTAACTTTGAATGGTATTCCAATCATTCCAGATGCTTCAGACTAGTTGCACATCAAATTACTCTCACATCTGCCCCTTTTGTTCTGGTAAGAACATCACCGAAATTATAAAATCCCAAGGCCAACAGGTTATTTGTTTTGTTTTTTTCTTCTTAACAATCAAAGATTATTTTCAACTTGCATAATATATTTTGTTTAGATATTTCCTAGGTTTATTATACTTCAGTCTTCACATTATTACTTATGTGTTCTTGGTCCATGTTATCATTTAAGGTAGAACATTTTACACCTCTTTCACTGTAGAATGACATGATCTTTAAACTAATGTTTATTCTATTGATTTATTCAACTTTTTCTTTTCTCATACACATTTATTCTTTATTAATTGTCTTCAGTAATTAGTTGATTTTTTTACACTTATCTTGTTTTGTTTTGTTTTTTCATTTACTGTTTTGATAAATAATTCATTTATTTTCCAAGCAAACTGATATGATTTATTACAAGTATAAATATAATCTTTATTTAAAATTTTCTTCTTGTATTTGCCTTGTATTATAACCATACATCTTTCTAACTTTAATTCTTCATTACCATATATATAACATATCATAAAATTTTATTATACATGAAATTTATACTAAAACTAATAATGATCTGTGTATATCATTTATCCCATTGAAATTTTCATTCAGATACACTTACATGTTCTCCTTTAATACTAGGTACATTTTTCCAAATGCAAGTATTTCTATTATTATTCATTACTAATTTAGTTTGAATTATCTTTAAAAATGTATACTTAACTCTGTCAGTCATCATTTTCTTTCTATTCATCCCTTAATTCCAATTTAATTTCATCTAACTACTATGAAAGCCACAATTCATAAATATTTTATCTTGCTTATTAATTAAAATATGTATTAAACTAATATTCACGATGTTTTCCTTGAATTTATGTATTACTTTATAACACTTTGCCATAAATGTGTAAGTTTTTCACTTTCATTCTTCTAATATTTTTTTATATAATAAATTCAAGATATTCTCTGAAAGTTATAAATTGTTGAGATCACCAATAGAGATTCAGATTTTTTTTTTACTCCTGCATTCTGACAAAACTTTATAATATATATAGTTTAAAATTCTAAATAGATTATCATCAATTGAATTTTTTAAAAAAAAAATATTACAATTTAAAAGACTTTAAGCAACTTTTAAAAGCAAAACCAAGTTACTTCTTTCTCCGATCTGTAACCTTTTTTATATATCAATTTTTCCTCAATTATTTTTTTTAAAAAAAACATCTGCATGTTGTTAATTTATTCCATTATTAAAATAAACAATAAAATTTTACATAATTTGAAAAATACAAATTAATATCAAATATTTTAATATTATAAACACTTTATATATATATATTAATTCTAATATTTTCACGGATAAAAGATGTCATATTATTACTATTTGCAAGATATTCCATGTAGTGAAAAAGCTAAATGCTGACGTTTCAGTACAATATCAAGTACCTTCCTCAGAGCATCCTCTTTCTCAAATCATAAGAATGCGTGTGAGTTTTAAAATCGGTTTTATTGTTTTCTTTCTTCTCATGTTTAATATCTCACAAATAGTAATAATATATATATATATATCCATTAAGCACAGATACAAATAGTATAATATAAAATATTTATTTAAAATATTTAGCTTAAGATATTAGTAAATATCTACGTCAATTATTATTTTAATAATTAGAAAAAAATCGTTAATAAATGTGTATATATGTGTAAGGATGGAGTTTGAATATGGTTTGGTGGTGGGAGATTCTGGGTGGACTATGAAGCTCAATCTGAGTATCAGATTGACTGCTTCAATATCAAGAAATGTAAATTATTAATAACTTATTTTAACTTAAAATACTTTATTTTCAAAAATATAACATTATATTACCAGTGAATCTAATCATAGCCTGAAGCAATTTACAAGCTTAGTTTCTATGTAAGCAATCTATTTACATTTACAAGAATGAAACCATTGCAATTTTGCAATAAATATTCAAAAATTTTAAATTTTTAAAGCATAATTCATTAGATATAAAAGAAATAAATGATTATTCATTTGGATGTTTAAAAATAATACAAATTAAGAAATATTTCATTGATTTTATAAACTGAAAATAATCTTTCGAGAAACAATGATGTCTATACTCTTTGTTTTGTTTACAATCTCATTTTTTAAATATCTACAGAAACAAAATGTGAACAGTTAAAATTTATTTCAGTAGTAAACAAAAATATCTCAAATGAAGTTAAATTTATTATTTTCATATAAGTAATAATCATTGTATCATATATTATACGTTGATGTGTGAGACAAAGAAAAACATGAGAAAATGCAGTGTTTGAGAGGGTTAAATTGATTTAGATCATTTTGATTTTATTTCTATACAGACCATATCTGAGATTAAATTTATAAACTTTTAATCACAAAATTCATAAAATAAATATTATTTATTTATTTTGAAGGATAAATTAAGATTTCACCAGAAATTGTCATTGCTTTACAATAATTGATGAGCACAGACATGATTATAATACATATTTTTATTTATAAAGTTATCTTTAAACTTCCTTACAATTTAAATATCAAATGATTATTTATTATCCAATATTATTAATTTATATTTTATTATTTTATTGTTTATATACTTTAGAAAATAAATATTTTACCCAAGATTTACATCCTATATACTACTTCAGAATAACTAAGCCCAAGTTCAAATCCCATGATAACTAAAATGAGTGTTATTGTTTATAGTTTAATAAGTAAATGTTTTTGGTTTATAAAATTTAAAATTATACATCTTAAAATTTATTTTCAATTTGTTTTATGATGGAGGTGTGCCAATAAAAAGGGCAAATATATATATATTACAAAGGACTTGAACTCAGACTTTTAATCTTCTGCAAGCTATCCATTCTATCTTATATAAATGATACATATGACTATATACATGTGAAAAAGATAAATAGTCTCCAATATACATATTTCATGATGAGCCTGCACACATTAATTGGTATACGCACTATATATGTAATTATATATATATATATTTAGGATCCTATAATTTCAAATAAGATTAATCTAACTTTACAAACTTTTCACTAACTCACTAAAATAGGTACATAAACAAAGAGTATTTTATGGTTCAAATTATGAGCAAAATACTTAGATCAGTTTTTTTTCTTTTTTTGACGTTACAACGTTATTATTTTTATTCATTCTTATTCATATCAGAAAGAGATATTTTTTGAAAAAGAGAGAATGTAATTTCTTTTTAATTAAATTGTGACAGTAGATAAAGTTACCCAAATATATTACATGTAACTTTGAATTAATCTTGAATAAAGTGTGTATAAAAAAGTTGTGAGTGATGCCGTTTTTTTTTAATTTTTGTGTTTAGAGAAAAGGTATTCTTGTTTTAAGAACACTGTAATATTCTTATCAAGAACTTTTGGATCTTCTCAACCAGCAAAAAAAAATTTTTAACAGTATTCCATAAAGTTAAGCTAACTAAAATATCATTTTCAGTTAATTAAGAAGTAACTAATTTGAAAATTATTTAACTGCAGCTATCAGAAGACAGCTGAATAGCTGAAAATCTCACAATGCCAGAATTAAAAATTTTATTAATGCACTGGTCAGCTATACCTGGAACTATGTAGTTTCTTGTAAATGCTAATTTTAAATGTGTATCATTATTATATACACTAATCATTGACAATTTAGAACTAACAGTAATTGTCATATTTTACATGGTTTTTGTCAGATTATCCATTATGAATGCATAATCCAGTCATATATTCATTCTATCTAGAGAATAACTCAATAAAAGCACAATAAATGAAGCCTTATATCTTCCTAATAAAAACTGTTTTGCAGATAAATTTTTAAAAGGGATATAAACTATTTTTTAGATGATTAAAGGGTAAATCACAATTCTGATGATGTAAGATTAACCTTTATTAAAATAAAATACCTTTTTTTCAGAAATGTATATTTTTATAAGAAAGTCTGAGAAATCAAACCTGTTAAGAGTAACCATATTGGCTATCTTTGGACTGAGTATCCTAACTAAATATGGTCTAATTGGGTATCCAACTATATTTCTTGACTATCAACCTCATCAAGTATGTATAAGTGCAGAGAGGGTATATCCTTTCCCATTATGGATGTTATTTAAAACATTTCTGCCTTAATACAGATTAGGGTGCCTACTCTAAAATGAGAAACATTTATAACTTGGGTTTAAATCTGTCACTAGAATTTTAGATGTTAATCCCCCTGTTTATGCATTACTGGCAGCAAAAATGTGGTGATGCACCACATGGTTTGGATATTAGCTATATTTAACTAAATTTGGAAAGAGAGAGAAATGGTAATTAATGTTAAAATATTAAAACAGGCAAAACTCACTATACATATTGCCACTCACTGCAAGCTACAGTAATAAATATATGCCATAATGGTTGTGCATACAATTCCTATCTAGTGCCTACTCTTCCAACATCCCCAGACTAGTTTCTGGCTTGTGGCCTTGATCAGTGATGAGCTTTGGATCTGTGAGCACTGCACCTAGATCTTAGAATATAACACAACCCTCCAGCAGCCACCTTTTATCTCTACTTAACTACAAAACTATGAGTCTTAAATTGAAAACACCTTAATATTTTCAATCCAAGCTCATGAACTTATATAGTCATATAGGTCTGAAATCAGTTCAGTACCTATACATTTTGATGTCTTTGGTTCTTTAATAACCATAGCCACCACTATCCTATTACGCAGGATTGGTTTTAATCCAATAAACATCACATGATCATCATTTCTTATGCTTGCTTATAACTGTTATTAAAACTGGCCAAACTCACTACACATATTGCCACTCACTGCAAACTAGAGTAATCAATGCATGCCAGAAGGCTTGTGCATAAAATCCTCATTTAGCACCTCACTGATAAAGACCATTAGAAGAAAATGGTCTGGGGTTGGTGGTATTCTGCAAAATTGGTTAAGAGCTTATTTGTGAGCTCTTTATAATAAATATCTTAATATGTTGGCAACAAACTAATCTATTACCAATGTAATTCTACAAGATCATTTGTGATAAATATATCATTACTAAACACAAAATCTATCATGTCTTATATTTTAAAATGAAACAAGATTTTATACATCCAAACATATCCAAGCTCTCAAGGTTTTAAATAATTCAAAACAATAAAGTATCTAATCCTTTTGTTAACAAAAGTTTATTTTTATACTTTTATGCTACTGTTTTTGGTCATTGTGTGTATATTATTGCAAATAAATTGTGGTGCTGAAATATAATTCAGAATCTGCTTAAAATCATGTTTTATTAATTTTATAATACTATTCCAGTTTATTAATAATATAAAAAATGTTTAAAAGATAATCCATTTGTATTATCTACTGCACTATAGGTGATATATTATAGAATATAATGTAGATGGTCTACTATTCACTTAAGGAAAAAGTGTTAGAATCTTTATAATTGTGGCTGGCAATCATAAAATTGAGTTTACCTTTCTCATAGAACTATTGGATTTTTTTCTTAGGCACATTGTGCATAATTCTGTTTTGTCTCTTCTCACTTTAAAAACTGTGCCGGATTGCAGACAAATAATCACCAAAGATTTAAGACCCAACACTTGCCATCATTTTTTAGAAATTGCAAAAAAAATGATTTTATGAAATTGCATGTTTCTCTTCCTCTCTATAGGTATGAAAATTGAACAATTCTTTCAAGCTTTTTGAATGGATCAAGTGGTTTTTCTTACAATTTGTTTAAATGCTTTCAATTCTGACTATAATTTTATTATTAATGTTTTGATAATAACTGAAACACAGGATTATTATATACCTGTGTCTATATATGTAATACATAGGGTATATGAGCACATACTTTCACATGACCCACCACTCTCCACACTATCTCATAATACTGATACACTTGAATGCTGGTTTAGCATGAAATACATATATTGGTGATTATTTATCTTTTCAATATATATGTGTTCGGGTGTATCAGTGTTAGATGGTGTGGGAGTGATAGGTATTGTAAAAGTCTGTGCTCATATACCCTATATATTAATGTTTTGATTAAAAGAAAGTTTACAGTATTTTTTGTTATCCAAAAAAAGTGAGATTTTGCAATAAATATAAAAATTTGAAGGCAGAAATCCAATATCTGGCAAGAAAACTTGAAAAGGATTGGTGGGTTCAAATTTCAAAAATTATGTAGACATTCACTGGTTAATGGTCAATCTAGACTATTTTTAATGCTTTAAAAGCATAAGTTTCTTAAATCTAGCAATATTCTTGTTTCATTTTGTACAAGTGGAACTGATATTTGTATTATCATTTGAATAATCATATAAAAATAATGAGATTTTTAATGATATATTCAATTATGGTACTCATTTACTTTTGAAAAAGAGATGCTATTTGGTAAAATCCAGATAGGTTTTAGCAATTTTCAAAATGGCAAAACTATAATGATGACAATTTCTGAAAAAGTTTTAAAATATGGAAATAATGTGTTAGCTATAAACATATTGGAAATTTTTAGAAATATATCCACTCAAATATTTGTGCAGTCTGATCTTAAGAATATTTTTATTGTTTCAATTTCTAAATAAAAATGATAGACAATATTGCATTATTATGAAATAGCATTATTATCCACTGCAATCCAAAACTACTTTCAAAAATTTTGCTAAATGTATTTCCAATCAAGGAGAAAAGTTTATCAGAAATTTAATAAAAATTTTTGCAAAATAAGGGGGCACTATTTTGTTACCATAAAAATGCAAAAAAGTTTTGAAAATAAAATAATAATTTATATATTGTGTCTATTGATTAGCTTAAGCCATTTGAAATCAATTCACCAAACAAGTGTATGACACTATTTGTAATTAATGAGTTCCCTGTCAAATTGTATTCACATTGTACACCTTCTACATGATGAGATGAGGGATAGTTTTTTCTTCAGATCGATAAAAACATATATTTGCTCCAACATTATTTTCAATTTCTATGATAGTGGTCTTTGAAATTCAGATTTAATAATATGATTTTTAGTTTAAATCGATTAGTAACAATGTCAAGTACTTCCATCTCCATCTCTTGGTTTTTGGAATTACAATGATTATACTATTTTCTTACAATTTCAAAAGATGATCTACAGACTTTGCTCACTGTTTTCAAATCAATATATGAAGACTTTAGTTTAATAATAAATGTTCAAAAAAGGTATGTTTCTTTATAAGTCAATTCTCCAACTTTTATAGTGTTATCAAAAAATGGATTGTCATGATGATGAGCAACACAGATTTCAATCTTTTGCTGCTTTTAATAATATAGATGTTGGATATTTTATTGCAAGAATGCAATTATTGCAGTTAAGTTAACTCTATAAAGAGCTTTTATGAAAGACAGACTTGGACATTCCATCGATGTAATGTAAAATATTAGAATAGTTTTATTTAAAGATATTCTATTAAAATTTAAAAAATATAATACCAATACCATAAAAGCAATGCTAAGGAGAATACTATAAAGTCTAGTATTAAAAAAATACGAGTTAAGTTGAACATATAAAAGAAGAGAGTAATAGAATGTTCCTTTGAAGAAATAGTTCTGCTGGTTGGAGCATTGCCTTAAAATTCAATATTCAATAATCAAAATGTGTAGTAAATTCGACTCCTATGCTAATATTGTCCCTGGTTAGTCCAGAAACACCTGAAGAAAAGTGGAGAATTATACTTTTTCTTTGGGTAATTACTAGCCTGTGTTGTCTGTTTGTGTATTATTACTAACAAGTTGTTTGTACTTAAAAAGTTTAAATAAAGTTTAAATTTTATATGCGTTCAACATTTAATGATAGATAATGGAAATATGATGACATCTAATATACCATCATCACAAACGGTCAGGCAAATAATACAGCTTCCTAAAATAGTTTTATGATGAAAGTGGCCTTATTTTTCACTGGTAAATTAGACCCAAGTTGACATCTTAAAGATTATCTCAAGATATTTTAGAAACGTGCTATATTGTTTGTTCCTATAAAAAATATAATAGAGAATAGAATTGATTGAAGAGCAATAATTAGACATGGTGTTAAACTGTTTAATAAAAAAAGTTTTTTTTTGAAAAATTTAAATGCCACCATTGCACAATATCAAAAAAAAAAAAAATGGACCAGGTTGTTCTACGTGTAGCTTATTTGTGTGGTCAATACAAAATACTTCACTAAAGCATATTTCTTAAAATGATATTTTCCCTTGATGTTAGAATGACCTTAATATTTAGAATGTATGAAAGATATTTATATGTTGAAGTTAAACAATCATTAATAAAGAATGTATCAAATTTACTTAAACTAATTAGGTATTTAATATGTGATTAAGATTTAGATATTTATTAAATGTTTAATTGTTTGTTGTTGTTTTTTTCAGGTTCCGATATTTTAGATATCTTATGTTTTATAATAGCAGTAATTTTATGAAAATAAATGCTCTCTAAATATATATAATGTAAAAGGGCAACCATTTTTATTTACTACGGAAAGTTGTCAGGGAATCGTGAAAATAAAAAAATAATGCACTTTTCTCCCGTGAGTTTCATCCGTGAAAATAAAAGAAAACCATAATGCTAGAAAAGTGAAATAAATTTATTTTGTATCTAAGAACTTAACTATAATAAATGCTAACTTAACAGTTGTATTTTTTGTTATTACAGCAACATTGTAATTTTTATTATATCAACTTTTGTAAACTTTTATAAACTTTACTAAAAATAAGGAATCAAGCTGAAATAATACATATCTTGTGTAATTTGTTAACAATGCAATTTTAATGAGTCTCTCACTCTCTCTTTTATATCAAAATTACCCAACTTTTCAACTCAACCAGATTAGTCAAGAAATAAACTCTAAAACACAACCAATGGTTTTACTGCTACAAGCATACTTTTCAAATGTAAAGAACTACAAAATAATACCAATGAAAAGATGCAGGCCACACTATTTATTTTGATGAAGCTAAGATTGTCTTCTTTGAGAAAAATGAAATAAAAAAAGATTTTAAAAAATCTTTCTTATTAAAAATTTGTGATTTTGCAGCAATTAACTTATTTAAAAATTCTTTTAATATTTAGGGTGTATGGGAGATTAGTGGAGTTGTGGGTAATGTTTACTTTAAATATGTTGTTATTTTGTAGTCTTTACACTTGAGAAATCTGCTTATAGCAGTGAAAGCATTGGTTGCATTTTAGAGTTTATTTTTTTGGCTAGTCTGGTTATATGTGTGTGTGTGTTATAGATAATCTCTGGTTTTGACCAACAAAACCAAATGCTGTTAAAAACATTTCAGAACTTCTACTGTTCTAGATTGCTCAACCAACACAAAATAGCAGTTAAAATAAAAATGTCTTTATTATATTACAAATTACAAATATTTGATTTAAAATATTTTTCTCACATAAATAATTTTATCATAGTTTCATCCTTGTTTAAAACAGTTATTAGATTTTCTAATCCCTATGTCCATGAAGAGTATCTACCAGTAAAATTTTTGGTCATTTTTATTGTCTGAGCAATGTAATAGAGTGAAGGTGCTAAAATGTTTTTCAGCAACATTTGGTGTTATTGGTGCAGATGGAGATTAAAATACTAAAACAAATTCATAGGCAGCTCATATTAGTTATATTACAAAGCTGCTGAAAAATGATAAAAAAAAAAAATTAATAAAGAATTTGTATAAATTGAGAAATGAATATATAAACTACATAAAAAATGAAAAAAAGTTATATACAATTCTTTCATAGGGAAATGTCAAAACATAAAGATCTTGTCTGCATTTAGCATGTCAAAACGCCAGATCATCAGGATTATTTGACATAACTTAACACTTACTCTATCATGTTGAGCAGATAATCATCAGCACTGACCAAAAAACATAGAACAAATGGAAATTTTTTTAAATTTCATTGATATCAGCCTCCATATTTAAGAAAGTATACTGTAACAAAACCCATACCTCTCACTAGATAGAGTACGCTACCAAATATACCTACAATATAGAAAACATACATGCCCACATATTTATATTTAATTGAAATGGTTTTGACTTCAAGATTGTTGTTCAAAACTTCTGGATTTGTTCTCATAACTGTATTATATTCCCAACATGTATTTATGGTCATCCGAAGGACTCCAAGTGCCAATCTTATACAAATATAAGGATTACACAAAGTGAATATATTAACAACAAGAACACTATTTTATGTAATGTGAGAAAGGTTTTTGACCATCGGCTAGCTCAGTCTCATGGTCGGGTGGCATCACAGCCAGGAGTAGCCGTGAATGGGTTTAAGAGTTTTTAAACACATAAAAAAAAATGGATCTGCAAAGAAAATATCACAATAAGATTTGTTTTGAGTTTCATTATCAAATCAGTTATTATTAAAGACTTCTAAAGATTATTATTATTTTTCAATCTTTTAGATAAAAAAAAAATATAATTCAACACTCTACTTTTCTTTCTATATTTAATATTATATAAATGTAATTACTACTTTGTCATTTGGATACGCACACATATGCCCTTCTTTCCAATAAATTTATCACACATAAATCAAGTAGTGATGGTCGATACTAAGAAAAGTTTATTTCACATGACCTCCAACAATAATTACGTTATTTATGTCTGCAATTAAGTAAGACTTTAAGAAAATTTCATTAAGTTAACTTAGATTGTCACCTTCACTTATTATAAATGGTAAAAATTTCTTTCTCATAAAAGAAAAGAAAAATCAGTACTTAAAGCACTTTACCTGAATTTCCCAGGGAATTAGTGGAAGCAGATTTATTTATTTTAAAGAGTTCCATTCATCACAGGTAATAACAGGTAATTCAATGTGAAGGTTCCCGATCTTCATGTCCGTTTATGGCCATTGGTTGATGAGGTTCAGCTTGGTTCCACATTGGGAATTATGTTTTATTCCAAGGCATCTTGGTATTATTGGTCAAAGCAGCTGCAGTTGGTTGGAATTAGAGGTTTGAATCCAATATGGTATGTTCTTATCCCGATATTTTTTTTTGAATCCGCCATTATGTAAGAAAAATATTAAAACTTTTAATATTCTGGATTTACGATTTTACTGTTCACAGCTGTAACTCTACAGGGCCAAGACAAAATGCATTATGGGTGACTCGCTTTTATAGCCTTCTTCATTTGTTCTAGAAGTTTCTTTTGATTTCACTTCCTGTTTCCAATGCTGACTAACCAGATCTGGTTGACGTGTGAAAACTTTTATCATAGCTTTTATTGTACATAAAAGAAAGTGAAATCTCATTTCTGCAGGAAACTTCTAGTTTTTTAAATGTGAAACAAAAATCTTGTTTCTCTCTTTTCAACTACTTAATCCATTCATACACACATTTGTCACATGCACATACACATTGTTTTAAAATGACAGAGTCCCTCCTCCGCGTTTTTGTATTTGTAACCACCACCACTTAATAAAATTAATATTATATATCTACATCTACATATATGTTTAAATACCAATTAATAATATTATTTGTGACTGTGATTGAACCCATTCTGTCACAATATGTAATTGAGGAGTCAGGTTTGCAACATTAAACATGCAATCAAATAAAAGAAGTGAGACATCTATTGGATGTATTAGAGTAAAGGTTGACCAAAGATTCTACCCTAATAGATGGCAGCAAAAGAGAAGAAGAAGCTTTATTAACAGAGATAGAACATATATATAATGTGTCATTCCAGAAATTTCTCATGCCCAAAAATAACCAGGCTCTCAAGAAATATTGTAAATAATTCACCACACTCTAGTACTGGAATAGAAATAGATAGGCATAGACACAGAAAATAAAGTGAATGGGATCCAAACGACCAAGAATAAATCATCAGTGACCTAGAAGATGACAGAACATATCTCAAATCAACTAGGATGTGAATTCCATAGCCACTACAAAAGTATTTTGATAGATGCAAAACATAATGATAGAAGAATAAAAGCTGGTTTATTTCTGTCAAGCCTGGTTTTATTTAAAAAGGAAAAATATTTTAAGGAGAAAAGAAATTACATAATAAGTTAAAAGATAAAATATATGACAAACCTGAAAGATACATTTAAAATTACCAATAAATGAGAAATTACCAGCTTGCTAAAAAGGGAAAATGACTTTTATTTAGCACACACACACACACACACATATATATATATATGTGTGTGTGTGTATTGTACCTAACTGAAGTGTCACTTAGTTCCAAGAGGTAATCAAGGTTATTTTAGCTTAACCTTTTGTTTAAAATTTCGGATTTAAAAAAAAATAATGATGATAAAAATGGAAATTAACTTAGTTAATTATTAAAATAGGATAATCTAAATATTCTAATAGTGTCAGTTGGTTTGATAAGTGATATTAGGTAATAATTTAATATAAGCAAATGTTAGATTATTATAATTGTGAATTGATAAATAGTATTAAATGTATTCTAAAGTAACTACTGTATAATCTATTCTAATGTTTAAAGAATAATAATAAGATATTATTATTATTAAGTTGAAATAAGTAAGTAATAAATTTTAAAAAAAGAAATGATATGTAAGTTTTTATTAAAAGAAAATAAGAATATTTGTTATTAGTTTTGTAGTTTAGCATTCTAGTTATAAAAGTTAGTTAAATTAAATAATCATTAACATTTTATTGTTGTAATTTTAAAAATAATTTTAAACAATTAATGTAACACCAGACGTATGTGAGAATATGTGCATGCAGAGACATGGAAACATAAGAATAAAAAAATAATTTAACTCCCATATTGTTTAAAATAAGTAAATAAAGCAAATGTGTGGATAAAATTATTTTAAATGAAATATTTAAAGGTTTAATAAAGGGTATAACTTTAAATTTTATATTTATTACTATTGTGTTATGTAAAATATCATTAAAAAACACTTGTTGCATAATATTTGTTAATAATAAAATTTTGACTTTGCAGCTGAAGGTCACGTGGTATGGGGAAATTATATTGATTACGTCAGTAGATTGATTCCACAACTGGTTTGTCAGAATACTAAAATTTAATAAAAAATAATTTTTATTGGTTTTTAAATGAATTGTAGGTGGATGAAAAATTGTGAGATAAAACAGAGATTGAGGGACCATCCTGGGGCTGATCTTGTTTGATTCAATTGGTGTAGATCTTAAAATTTTTATTAATAAAAGTAATTTTTTTTGAAGAACTTGATATTTCTAAAAAAATATAAGTCTGTCTAAAATATTTAAAATCGTCTTGTAATGAAGGAGGGCTAAAAGAAAAGGTAATCCATTTTTTTGACAATTTGAATTTCAGTCAGGACATAGAAATTATAGTTAAAAAATGTCTAGAATAAATAAAGCACCTCACATATTATATGACTTTAACTTGTTTATTTTTCTTTACTTGGAAGTAAGGTTAAGAAACGAACAATTAATCATTTCCATAGATAAGCGTTTGGTTATATTAAACTATTTTGAAAGTAAAATGCTAATTATTTTTTCTGTTAGATTAAAAGTATATGTAAAAAAAAAGAAGAATATTTTTTTAAGTTTAAAAAAGAACATTATAAAGAAGCTGCTATGTTTGATTACATGGAAACTATAAAGAATGATTTTTTTTTAAAAAAAAAAAAAAAAAAAGTTATTACTTATATCTTGACATATATAAAAATGAATTGTTTAGCTAAACGCAAACAGATAATATATACATTTTAAAGGATAATTTTTAGTTACACCATAAGAAAGGGCACATATTTGGAAATAAAACTTTAAAGCAATCTATAATGATTAATAATGAATTAATAGTTATTGAATACATTATAAATGGTCATACTTGCCTGTATTTAGAAATAACTTTATGACATTAATTATAGCATATAAACGAAGAAATGTCTTGAACAGTAAAAAAATTTCTACTCTCATATTTAAAAGTAAGCAAAGGAAATTAATTTTAAAAATAAATACGTCTTGGAATATTATTAGGAAACTATTTAAAAAACTATATTTTAAAAGAAGCATTTTCCCAAAAGAGGATAAGGAACTTCAGGTAAAGAAATATATATTATTATTATTATATGCAATTTTGAACTCTGGATCCTATAAATAAATTAAAGTGTCTTCAGCTGAAGAATTTATTTTGTTTCATGCCGGCTTAATCTTTGTATTTTTTTTTTAAATTGTTTAAAAAAATATTATTAATGAACTAATGAACATTTTCGTTTGGAAATGATTGCCATGTATATAAATGTATTAGTTGAAGCTTCGAATTCAAATCGATATCTTAACCTGGATAAATTATCTACACGTTATGAAATGAAAAAATCATCACAGAGTGGAAATATAAACTTAAATTAATGTATTAATATTATTTATGGTCTGCTTTATTGGTTTAAAAAAAAAAAAAACCATAAAATATTTATTCTATTATTTTTTTTTTGTAACACTTTTGCATAAATATACAGGTAAACTAGGGTTATAATTTTAAAACGAAATAGGTTTATTTGAATGAGCAAATGTTTTTTGCCATTCTTAAGTAGATTTAGTTTATTTATCAAGCATTACACTAGCTAGTTCCTATTTAATAATTTTATTATAATGATTTAAATACCACAGTCTTATTTTCATATAAATGGGATGTTTTACTCATTTTTTAAAATTTACTAAAAAAGTTTATCAGAGAATATCCATTCATTTGTTTTATGAATGTTATATTAAGAATAACTACAAATATTTTATATTCATCGAGAAGTAAATATTTTTGCATTTAACTTACAATTTTAAAAGTCCACTAGTTACTATATTTTAGCATTTAATATTTTGTTATGTGTGCATTGTGCCTTGCCTGGAATTTTATATGCATTTAATTTCAAAGTATTTTCTACAGTAGTCAATTGACACATAGTTTGCTTTGGTGGTTTGAACATTGGATATATGTTTTATATTTTATA
This sequence comes from Epiperipatus broadwayi, assembly GCA_028023455.1. Classification (NCBI taxonomy): domain Eukaryota; kingdom Metazoa; phylum Onychophora; class Udeonychophora; order Euonychophora; family Peripatidae; genus Epiperipatus; species Epiperipatus broadwayi. The sequence continues at coordinate 156,333 of JAQFVV010007006.1, read as the reverse complement.
AATTTCTTGGAAATAACTTAGTTAGCTTAAGTGAAGTATATATCTTGGTATTAGTTAGTCTTTGTTAGCCTCAAGAGTTAGGCTTAGTTTATAATTTTGAATATGCTTTATGGAGTAGATAAATCCTCCATCCTTATTGTATTGTATTTCCATGATTTGATAGTGCTTGTCTTAAAAAAAGAGGGTATTGTATTTGTCAGTGATGATGATCACATTTATAAGCATTGGAAATCCCATGAGAGGATTGTGCTTTTCTGGTATGTGTTCCTGTTTCAAGATGTACTGAAGATGAATACCAGACATCTTAATTTTGCCAAGTAGTTAGGTATTTTGGAAACCACCACATTCTTTTCCAGCTCTGAGGAGCTTAGTATTTTTATATTTTTTGCCTATCATTCATGGTGACTTAATGCTAATTCCACCACAGTAGGTGATGTTGCATTTGTTTTATATTTGTGATGACAAGATATGCTTGTTTGAGGAAATGTATTTCTTCAGGTAGTTGTAGCTAATTTAAGGCTCATAGGTATATCAATGTTTGAATTGTGTTGCTATGATAATTTTATCATGCACAAGCTAACCAACAATAAGTTATATTTATTTTAAAGTATGTTAAATATGCATGTGGTATAAGTGGCAATTCACACATACTAATTTAAAATTTTTTCATCCAGAATTTTGCCGCTGGATTTGTAAGTTTGTTACATTATTATCTTTAAAACATTGAGGGAATAATTTTATGTGGACTAAAGTTATTTAAAAAAAATTTAACTGATCTCTGGTGAATGATTGCCCCATACACTTATTTTAGTTTAGTTTTAATATTAGTTTGATCTGATTTAAACATATATCTAGCTATGATATTAGTTATATCCGTGAAACTAGTGATGATATTTTTTTAAAAAAATATTGTTGAATATGCTTATTCCAACTTAGCGTTTGTTACGTTTAGGAGTATAAAATTAAGCTTAGAGTTTTCAATATAAATCTAGTTCTGTGTGTCATTCTGATTATTTGATGTCACAATAATGTTATCAATTAGTCTAATAAAGAAGGATAATAGTGTGCTTATAAAGTACATATGATAATTAAAGTTTTTTTTTTTTTTGAGAAAAATATAGTTATTAAAAGAAAGTAACCATGAATAACCTTTGTAGGTTCTTAAGGGTAATAGTGTGTTAAATAAAACTGTTAAGAGTCCAAATAATTATATTAAATCTTAGTGCGGTATTGGCATTGTTTGTATTCTACTACATTTGTAGACATGTCTTCTCATTATTAATAATTCAAATTATTATTATTTCAAAAGTTTTGTTTTGTTTGTTTTACTTTTATATGAGAATATAATATTGTCTTGGGTTCCAAGTTCACAAAATCTTAAAATGTAAAAGTTATTGAATCGTCAATTCAGAAATTTACGAGTATATTCTAAGTTAATTAAATATAGTTAATATTGTCTTGAAAATTAAAAAAAAGCTATGTTAAAGTAAATGATTCTCATATTGAATCATAAATACAGATAATTGCATTAGAGCAGATACCTAATTAAATACTTAGTTAAAAGTTTATTTTTTTTTAAAATTATCAGTATATCTTTCAGACTAAAGATTATGCAATATCATGTTAACAATATTAGGACTTCAGAAGAATATTTTAATTAATATTATTTTAAAAGCTGCACCTTATCTTATATTCACTGCACATCATCTATCATCATCTTAATTCTGATATATTTAAAGAATTCTAATTCATTTGCATTTGAGGTCATTAGTGGTTGTCTGTGAGTATGGAAAGGCATTAAAAGTACCCTTGTTCTTTCTCTGCTCAAGTAATATCTTAGATAATATGCCATTATTACTTAAATTTAAATTGATTCATTAAATTTTGTGAATTAATATTTGTTTTGTTTATTATTTTAAGATTGAACATATTAAAATTATTTTATGGTCAGCTAAGATGTCACTTATTTATTTATTAATCACAGTAATTCTTTATTAGGCAACTTAACTTAAATTTTAATTTTACACAAGAGTGTTAGTTTTAAAATCCCTGAGGTTATTTACTCTTGTTGTTTAGTAAATATAATTCTGTAAGGTAATATTTTAAAGCAAAGCATCATAGGTCTTATTCAGAGAGTGTATAATCTATTGGTAGGACTAATATGGTAAGCATTGATTAGTGATTTTAAATAATCTTTTGTATGGTTTATTAAAATATTAACATGCTGTAGTAGTTATAGTTAATCAGTATTGGATTTGACCTTTATTTGATTATACATCTCTGGATCATCATCTCTTTTCTTTAAATTTATTGTAACCCCACTGAGCTGAGTCATTTAGAGTCTCTCATGTATATTTTATTATAGTTCATTTCAATTTTATTCCATTTCTTTTCATGTCATTTCTCATTTCTTTCTATATCTCATTTCCTTTCTCTCTCCTTTATTCTATCTTCTTATATCTCTCTTTCATATATTTCTATCATCTCAGCCATTTAAAATATTCGTTAAATGCTTTTTCTATCATCTTAATTCATTTCTCTTTCTTTCATTCCATCTTCTTCTTATATCTCTCTTTCATATATTTCCATCATCTCATTTCTTTTCTCTCTCTATTACATATATTATTTCTATTACTTTTCCCCATTTCTTTTCTTCCTTGATTCTTTTCTTTTCCATCATTTATCCTTACCATTATCATTATCTCCATTTCATTATTAGTATTATATTTCTTTCTCTTTCTCTCTTTTTTCGTTCTCACACCCCTCTCTCATTTCATTATTAGCATTTTATTATTTTCTCTATCTCTTTTCTTTTTCTCACACCCCTCATCTAATTCTAGTAGGTTACTATATATATATATATATATATAATGAAGCAGTCGGATCTGAGTTCAATCCTAGCTTCATGACATCTAGCCATAAGCCCACTTCAAACCCTAGTACTAACCTTAAATTTCTGATGCAATGGGGCTTATAGGTTCAATCCATGCTAATTTCCATAAAGAATAACTTATTTCATAAATGTGTATTAAAATTAATTAGTTTCAGATTTAAATTGACCAATTCTATTAATAAATTCATGGTAGAATTATTCATGAATTTATATATTATAACTGCATGGATTGTGCGTATATATTTGTAAATATTTAAATATATATAATTGTTTAAAAGTTTCATTGCATCAGGAATGTTTGATTTTATTTATAAATAATTTGTTAAAGTTTTATTGATTAAAAGCTACATTCTTTCGATAAGCTTTCAGATTTTCCCTTTCCAAAAACAACAGTTAAAGTTTTATTACTTAGAAAAAAAATAAGGATTTCCTAATTAAACTCATTTTCTGATTTTAAGAATTCATTTTCTAATTAGAAAATGAATTCAAGTTAATGAGTTTGAAAGCCTTATTGAGGGAATGTATCTAAAAACAACCAGTAAATCTAAAAACATTGATAATGAAAGAAGCACTAGCCTGAAGGCATCAGAGGACAGATATATAGCTCTGAAAAGTTGGAAGAAGGAGAAGCCATCTTTGTTGTAGAGAAGTGCAGTCAACTCTGTGCATTTTTAAATAATAAAATTAAATAGTATTTCGATCATGGTGAAGGGCTAAAATGTCAGGAATCTGGCTATGGGTTCCTGAAGTCCCCTGAAAATCTTCAATGGAGCTGCTGAATTTTTTCTGGACCAATCTTGCTGCTAAAATTATGAAAAGCCACTAAAATGCTGTTCCAGTAATCGACTAAATGCATGCCTATGTTTTTTACCAACTTGGACATGTAACCTAAGGGAACCAGCCCCAGAAGAAATGGGTAATATATTTCCATAATGAACCTTAAGCTTTCTGGCCAGTTTTCGAACTTTACTTTACACTCCCTTTAAGAGCTCTTCTCATTTGTAATGTAATAATTTTTATTAAACCCTTTATTTATGCTATTGTAAATCATATCGTAATTTTCTCAACCTCTAGTCTTTAACTTTCCTTTCTTATGATGGCGGTTCATTTACTATACTATATATATATATTTTGTGTGATTTATTAATGTCATTTATTTTAATTATATGCCAATAATCTTACAACTTGATGAGCTCCTTTGTCCTTTTTGCTTTGTGCAAATAATATAATGTTAATTCTGATAGTAATTCTTGCCCATCAGAACTAGGTTTATACAGTTCTATTAATCATCGAGTCAAAAGAAATGATCAAATGTTTGTTATTTTTATAATTGGCTAATAATAAATTATTAGCTCCGTTTCTAATCTATGCCCCAGCTATTTTCTCGTATTCAACAATGGGTATTTATTCATATATAATCTTAAAATGTTTTCTCTCGTATTAACCAATATTTATTTATTCATGTATAATCTAAAATGTTTCTGCAAAAAGGGTCGATAAAGGAATCAACTAAATACATTCTAATTCAGCTTGTTTTCACTGTCTATTAATATTCAGGAAGGGCACAATATTTGGGGCATGATTAATATGATTTTATAATGTGTTAAAATAGTTTTAGTTAAAAGCTTGTTTGATTTTAATTAAATTGATCAAGTCATCACATAGAGCATTCTATAATTGGATTTTAGTTCTCAATCGGTGACTAGTAAGTCATCATCTTCAACGTTGCTGATGTAGGGCAATCTTCCACTCCATTAGGCTGGTTGGTGATCATATTTCTGTTATTTTAAATTATCAAGGAAGAAAGCACTTCCTCTCCTGTTCATATTAGTCAAAGGGCATAAGACTTGTCAGACGCAAGCCGCCATAGGACTTTGATTATCGACTAGCTATTATCTTTCAATTTCATTTTATAGCTCATAATTCGTCAGCACCATTACCTATCTGTTCCAGTAAAGCCTGCTCTGATGCTCGTAATTCATGATGAAGTGATTTCAATTAAAGTCAAACAAATTTTCAATTATATTTAATTAAATAAGTTTTCCAATAAAGATTAAAGTTATGCCCTAAAATACGTATCTTGCTTTTCATGAATGGATTTGCGAATGTGAAAATAAATATCACATTCTTTCGTAAAAAAATAGAGTAATAATTTCCCTTACTAATGAATACCTTTATCTGCTTTTATTTTCTTCTTGGGGGCATAGACATAGACTTTCAAATATTGCGTAATATTCATTGGCATATAATAAGGACCGCCACTCATATTATAATTATAAACTTTGTTTAAGGACTAGAATTAATTAATTTAATCTTTATTTAAAATTCAAACCAAACAAATTATTATTATTAAATATTTTCTAAACACACTTGGTTTCTTAGTTCTTAATTCTTTCATAATTATTTTAATGTTAAAACTCGCTGTCTGTGTTGGCAACCCGAACATATACATATGATTTGATTTAAAATTATTTTTAGTCAGTTTATTATCAGATATTAATGTCAGTTCAGAGGTCTCTGATCCTCACCAACCATTGAGATAGTTCCTTGGCGCATAGCACTGTGCCGTTGATTTAGATTTCTACTAATCTGAGCTGTTGAGTTGGTTTTGAATTCAGTTTTGAACCGCCTGAGTTTGGATCTGACTTGCAGTTCTTTTGGTGGGTTTTTCAACTGGTACAATATATATATATATATATATATATATAAATTTGTATACTTAAATTATATATATATATATATATATATATATATATAATTTAAGTGTCAACAGCTAAGCAAACAAATGACCAGAATGGGTAAATTTGTTTCTGCACAGAAGAATGAAAAAATCATTCAGGTTTGTTTAGATGTATATACTTCTAGTGATGTATTGGATCTAGGTCATGTATATAAGATACTATGTTATCATGTAATGTTTTAAAGTGTATATTGTCTTGGGTGCTGCTACAACACTTTTTTCAAGTGGTTTATTTATCCATCTGTAAGACTCAAATAAATCCAGGTGCAGTTTGAGTGTTCATTAAATTTATTAGCATCAAAAACTCAAAGGATTTGATTATTTGATGTGTAGTGAGTAGTTTTTTTCCAGAAATTAAACTGAGATGATTTTCCAGTTGAAATTCTATTCATTCTTTATATTTTTCAACATTAATAAAATTTCTGAACAATTAAATCACTGATAATTTTTGCAGGAAAAACATAAATGAGAAAAAGTTATATTGCTTTATTGTATTATTTTATAGGATGAAGATTTGTAATTAAAACATAATCAATAGTAGCTCAAATTAGTTATATTACAAAGCTACTTCAAAAAAAGTTTAATAGAAAACTTGTATAAATTGAAAAATAAATATATAAACTGCAAAAAACACTAAAAGAAATTCAGAGTATGCATTTGATCATATTATTAAATATTTTATAATGGTATTTTAAAATGTGGGGGAAATAATAAAATGATCAGTTACAATGTAATAGAAAAAATATATAATTTTGATATGTGCAATAAATTTAAATTGTATAGTTATAAAAATCTAAAGCATTTTGTTCCTTTCCCCATGAATGGGTAATACTTAAAAAATTTGTAAATTCCTAAAGCAAATTCGATATCAGAATCAAAAATAATATTTAACATTATGAGTTAATAAAAATTAGAAAGTTGCCAAATCATATTTTAAAAGTTGGTGACATTTTTTTTCTTACTTCCTATGACTAATTATTGTAAACAAAGAAAAAGAAAAAAAAACTCTTTTTTATTCATTTACTTATAAAATCATGTTGCAATTTTAACATAACTGCAAAATTATTTCTTTCCACAACATATTGTGAAGAGAATAAAGAAAAATTTTTCCAAAAAAAAATTATATCATTGTAAAGAAACAGGACCAAATCTTGTAACTAGCAGGTGACAGTATATAAAAAAATGCAGTCCCTTACAGTCAGGCATTTTAGTTCATTCTAGTTTTTTTGAGAAATCAAGATGGAATGTTTATTTCATGCAGAGAAAAGAAACTGCTGGCTAACACTGTTTTTTACTACACCTTGGATATCCATATTTTACAGACTATTTTGTATTTTTCAATATTCCAGTGATAACAGCAAATTTGATGACTTTATCTAGAAGACTATCTATTGTGTGTTGATAGATAACCATAAATCATACCAGCCAAAACACTCAGAAATGCAATCAGACTCACAAACAAACCCTGGAGATTTTTAGAACCAGCCATTACCTTCTTAAATGTCATGAAAAAAGAAGTTGATAGTTCCATAAGAGCAATCCAAAACCTACTGATACTACTATACTCTATCTAACATGGCATATGCCCTATTTTTTTATTTAACATCAACATTGCATCAGAAAATATTTATCATCTTTGGAGAAACTAATAAAGACATTTTTAAATATAATAGAAAAATCATATCTGCACAAAACATGTTTAAATATTTTATGTGGTAAGATATTATTATAGATATTATAGGGCCTTAAATTTAAAGTCAACATGGGTATGACAATAATATTGGCATCGAAAAGGGATTTGAGTGTTTCATTCTTAGATTTTTAATGATATTGATGGCTAAAGAGTTGGAGGGTAGAGAAGGTTGGATTTCGGCACTTTGCTGCCTTAATATGAAATGTGCAGTGATTGTATATATATATATATATATGGGAGATGGTGATCTGGATAAACAGATAAATGCTGGTTTAGCATTATGTATATATATATTGAAACAGACAGATCGAAGAATCGATCTTAGTTTCATGGTTGTCATTTAAGAACGGTAATTCTAAACCACTATTTACCCGCAATGAGACTTTTTCTATTCCAAGCCACATAAATTTTAAGTTATATATTTTGTGTTTGTTTAAAAAGAATTTAATGTAAAGAGTATGAGTATAAATGTCACAAATCATGATAAATAATATTCGTGTGTGTGTGGTTTGTGGATTTATATTAGCTCAATTTAAAAGTTTCAATTGCGTGTATATTTTCTTTAAATTTTAATTTTGCAAATTATACAAAGTCATTTAAAAATGCTGATCAAAAGTCACATTCCTTTGATCAGTATTTTTAATCAAAATCTTACTTGTACAAATGTATAGAATAATTAATTTGTACTTCGATAAATTAAGATAATGAATTTATATTTTTGTATTCACGAATTCCGATGTAATTGTTTTGTCAATTTAGAATCATGTATTAAATTTAAAAATAAATAAAAACCGAACGTAGAACTCTTATCAAGAAAGGCAAAGGCTATTGTATAGTCAAAAATTAGATATTTCTGGAGGCCAGAAAATCAAAGGAGGCGGAGTCATGAACAAAAACTAGGCAGAAAGGTCAACCATAGCCATCTAAAATATAATATAGACACTCTAACTTTTGACTTGGCTGTGCTTAGATCGTCTCAAGCTATAGCAAAGTAGTTGTTCCAGAGAAATCACTTCAACCGTTATTAAGAAGTTGCCCAGTAAACTGCAATAATGATGGGCTAAGTCCAAGAAGCTGATCCCTGTTCTGCCAATTTAAATCTTTCGTACCGCTGATCTGTAATGTTTTCCGTGCTTCTAGTCTTCCAAATTCCAACATATAAATTAACCATGCCGTTCTAAGAAATTCAAAATGCGCGCCTACATTCTTCATACATATCACCACAAGAAGAAAAGCCGGACGAAGAAAGAATGGGAACTTTTGTTACATGAACTTTTTAACTTTCCTCTGAGCTTAATAATTGTATACTTAATCTGTTAATCTAAGTAGTTGCATGTAAATTTCTTGTTTTCCATTTGAAAATGTTACACTAAAACCTGTCAGTAAATTTCTTCTCTAATATTTCTGGGCTCTAGTCTTTAGATGATAATTATTAATATTTGTGCCTACTAATAATCCATTTGTGAATACATTTATATTTTTACTATTACTTATTTTACAAACAAAACAATGCCAATAATAATATTTCTCAACTCTAATTAAAGTCAGTAAAGTTTATCTCATAATATTTATTATATTCATTTTAAAAGTAATTTTCTTGTATCGAACTAAAAATTGTTTCATTTATGTTGAGTTGAGAAATATTCAAATCTTTTATTGTTTCTTTTACTTCGTCATGATATTTTAATCTATACTCCAAATCTCAAATACTTAAAATAGTCTAAAATTTTATTATAATTTTTTTTATATATTATTACGGAGTAAGAATAATAAGTGAATATTTTATTGCTATTATTGCCTTCCGAACAATCTGGGGAGTTATGGGTTTCAGAGTGAAATTAATTAATTATTACTTTTGCGATCGTTTGATTTCACCATGTTTTTATTGAATAGTTATATCAGGCTGTTGCGTAGAACATGTTACGGATGGATAAAAGGGTTTATATAATTTCGTTTTAAAATCCACTTCCGATCACTCTTCCTCGATGTTACGGTGGCAATGCTTTTACCTTCGCCTAAGTTGGCGTCTTGTTTTATTACCATATGGAGAGAAAGAAATTCTTCTCCAGGTAATCTCTTGGATCACCGGGGTTCGAAAATGATCCCGGCTGGTTGTAGTGTCTCGGATCTACTTGGGGGCATTAAGACTTGTCAAAGTACAAGCCGCCCGGTATTCCGTCAATGCACCGCAAGTTATTATTTGTAGTATACCTTAATCCCTGCAACCATCAGTACATCAGTATTATATATTATAATTTTATATAAACCCGCCTCCCATTTATCCGTATACGCAATGGTTTGAATCTATTAAAATAAAACAACTTAATATAAACTAGTGGTTAAATATTTTAAGTGCTCCATTATTCTGATTCTCATATCAACCTGTACAACCATTTAAACACATAAATATTGGCATGAGTTTGTTAATCAGTACAAACCGATTATTGATGACTAGCAGCAATTTATTGTAAAATACATATGAGAGTTTTACCGTACCTGTAAATAATATTACTCAGTGCTTTCAATAATTTATAAAAAAATTATCTAACCTAATTTTGTCTCTCTTGCATTATTACTCTCGAAATCTAGTCAATCGCCTGCTGTCTGTATCGACAACTTAAATATATACATTAAATTATTAGCCGTACCAATATCCCGACTATAAGGTATCTATGAAATAGCTGATTGTAGGTAATTTAGTCTGTGTTTTTCGATGAGCTAGTAAAGGGAAAACCCCCGTACCGTTGTAATGTTGTCATCAGTGGGTCATGCCAGGGTTTTGGGTTTGAATTTAGTTTGCATTTTGGAATTTATTCCTAGACGTGGACTGGGTTTGAATTCAGATTACTGTGTGTGATTAAGCATGGTGATTTTTGCCGGTACAATATATATATATATTAGGAATCATTTGAATTTTTCATATATGTGTGATCATGTGTAACTACTTTAAGATGAAGTAAATAGTTGTAGAGACTGTGAAAGTCTGTGTTCAAATTCCTTCTAATTACATTAAATTTAATATTGACAATATGCATGTATTTAAATATCACATATTCAGCCTGTACCATACCAATCCTTTTTTCTGTATAATTAAATGGACATATAAAGGGTCCAATGTGTATAGGGATCAGATTAACTTAAGTTCAACATGTGTATGTTAATAATATCAGCATCAACAAGGGCTTTGAACCCTCAATCCTTGAATTTTCAATGATATGGATGGTTGCAACATTGGAAAATGCAAAAGATTGAAGATTGTCGATTAAAGTTTGAAGATTTGCTGACCTAATATGGACTAAGCACTGATTGTATCTATGCATAGGACATGGTGGACCAAATGATGAGTGCTAGATTAGCATGAAATACTTTTATTGGGGATTATTTGTCTTTTTTACATATATATTGGTGTTGTCATGTGTATCAATTATGTAAGCTGAAGTGGATAGTTGTAGGGAGCTTGAAAGTCTAAGTTCAAGTTTTTTCTAATATATATATATATATATATTGTGACCTTCCAGGTTGGTACCAGGAAGAAATGTGGGAAGTTCACATTTGTGCTAATAATGGCTAAAGATAATTATCTTAGAAAATGAATTGTGATGTAATTTGCTATTTAAAATTAGGTTTTAAAAAAATTAAAACTTTAGTTGGGTGTACCGGTTGATAAAATTTTAAGTTATATGTCCAGTAGTGGAAGAGGAAGATAGAAAAACCTCAGGGAATGTTGGTATGAGAGTAAAATTAATAGGAAAGCTATAGCAGATGTTATTCATTGGTTTTTTAACTTATTATCTACTCCAATCCAAGATTTAATTTGTATATGTGAGTGTATGTTCATTTTACATCATTTTACATTTTGTTCATCTTTTATACAATTACTTATAATGTTCAGATTGTACTGGTAAAATTTGCATACAAAGCAAAACAGATACACACATATATAATTGATTAGAATGATTTTTTTAAAATATTTTATTTATTATTTACTGGTTATGTATTGTTTATAATCTTATATTTAAAATTGTAAAGATTATCTGTATATTATTGTGTAACATTTGTAAATTAATATTTAATATTTTTTTTCCTTTTGTTTTAATACTCTATTGTTAACATTTTATAAAGCAAAAAAGTTCTGGCATATTACCAAGTTGATTAATATTAAAAAAAATAGGGTGTGAGGGTGTGATGACAAGAAATTCTAGAAGAAAAGTTAAATAAAAAAATTACAGTAAATAGAATAAGTTTCTTTAAAGGAAATAGTAATATATAAGTGAAGCAACATCATGAGATTTTACTACTGTTTCTGTGGATGGTTTTTACTCTCATACTTATTGTAAGAATAATATACATGGAAGAATAAACTCTCAGGGTTTCCCGGCTCTGACTTTTTTATCAACTAATGATTTGAGTTTGCTATATTTAAAATTTTTGAATACCACATAAGATGTCAATTATAATTTATTTAACATATTTATTATAAATCAATAGTACTTGAATTATAAAAAAAATTATTAGAAATGAAGATGATTAAGAAAAACTATATTCAACGCTATTGGGAAACGCTTTCTATACTTTTAGTTTTAAAAAGGTTACTATTTATATTACACAGAGTAAAATTAAAAAGAATGAAATTATCCAATTTAACTTGTTTTCCTAATAGAATAGTTATATACTAAAGAATTTATTATTCACATATATACATAAAACAAATAATGAAATGTATCACTTAACAATATTTAGTAATTGGTTATAACAACGTACACTGTCATGGATGGATCGTTAACAATGGAAATAAAAAAAATTATATTAAGCATTAAAAATTAAAGGAATAAAATCATAAACCTTTACCAGTATTATATTATCGAATCGGAAATTTTGTTTCTAGTGATTAATAGAATAACTACATTACATACCAATGTTGATTCTTATGTTTATTAGAAGATTTTAAATATTGGAAACTTTTGCAGTTCATGTCAAGTTATATTTCAACTGATAGGATTAACATTTTGTTCGTGATTCATTTATTATTATCAGAAGCAGTGTATACTTTCATTAAAATTTCAAATTTTCAAGTTTAAAACAATTCAAAATCTTATGATTAAATGTTGATAAGTATATATATATATATTGTTTATACTAGAAATGTAATATTTATATTTTTTTAAAAGCTAGTGTAACTGGTTATTATTATAGTAAGACAATATATTGTCTTACATGATTTAGAAATCATTTTATACATAAATTTTATATTTGAGCGTGTGCGCACTGTTATAAATTATTATTATTGTTTCCAAAATTATATTTTATTTTATTTCAATTGTTTTGTAAATAAGTTAATAAAATTATGATTTATAGATGCATTATATTTATAATGTTATAAAGGCACATATATTCAAAAATATAATTAATAAAGAAATAGTGAAGAAAACTATTATTAAAGTTATTGGTTACAAATAAATATTAAATCCTATAACATATCATATTAATATCCTATTCCTTTCATTTTTAACAATTCATATTTCAGTATAAATGAAATATTAGCTTGAGAGAAGTGTACTTTGTCTAAGTAAGAAGAGAAGCGTGTATAAAATAATAATATTTTTTGTTATTTTGTCTTTTATTTACAATAAATGTTTTATTGAATTAATATCCCATATGAGTTGTTTTATTATATGTGTCCGATTGTCCATTTCCACACACACATTTGATCAAAATAATATAGCTATAGGATATAATTTAATTAATGTTACAGAATTGTTATCTATAAATGTTCTATTGCCTTTATTTGCATCCTATATGAATACCATATCCTATAACCACAACTGAGCTAAGCCATAGAGTAATTACAGCATAAGAATCTTATAAATAAGTAAAAAGGCAATTACAGTTATAAATTTATTCTATCTTGTATAGAATTGGTGCCTGTGCATTTATTTATAAATCCAATAAAGTAAAATAAGTGAAGAAATCAGAGGTTACAATATATATATATATATATATATATATATATATATATATATATATTTAACCTTGAACATTATTACACTTATTATTTAAGTAATATCTTTGGTGCAATTTGTAATGTTATTATTGACTACTTATTAGTCTGCGTTCAGAACAAGTTATATTTATCTATTTAAGAAAGTATATTTAAACTTCTTCGAACAATAATTTCAATCTCTGTAGTCAAGTTGCAATCCTTAGTGTCTTTATAAATATGTGAGACTATTAATGGAGGTGGTATTGCATCCTATTTTTAAAAGGAGGTTGCCTTGACAACAATTTCAAATTCTTGATTGTTATCTATATTGAGATTGTCTAAGTTTTTGACTGGTTTCTAATCATTACTTATAAATACCTTTAGCCTTGAATATTATTACACTTATTATTTAAGTAATAATGTAGGTGCAATTTGAAAATTATAATTGCAATTTGTAATGTTATAATTGACTATTTATTAGTCTGCATTCAGAACAAGTTATATTTACCTTCTTAAGGAGGTTTATTTAAACTTCTTCCAATCAATAATTTCAATTTCTGTAGTCAAGTTGCAATCTTTAGCATCTTTATAAATATAAGATACAATTGACCCATTAACCATCATCTTTGCTTATAAACAAATCAGCTAAAAAAATGTAATTTTTACATTATTGTGGTGAATTTATGATCATTTTAAAACTTAAAAGTATCATAAGATGCTGCCCTGTTTAGAATTATTTTACAAGTAAAAAAATCAATATTTAAATTTGAAGCTACAGCAATGGGAGAAGACAGTTTTTTTCTAAATGCTGATTGGTTGGTTCTCATTTTGAACAAAAGTTAAAGCTTGCCAATAATTTCCACAATTCCAACATCTTTGTTTTGATTTTGAAAATGAATGTTTTAGAGAATTATTTTAGTATTTTGTCACATATTATAAATTATTTTGATAAAATATGCTGAAAATAAAATTATTTTAAAAAAATAGTTAAGATTTTAGTAAAAATTATTTACTTTTACATGAACATAAATTGAAAAAGAAATCAATGACATACATAGCATTTTCTAATAGGTTATGAATGTTCTTTTTAGATTCACCACTATAAAATATTTTTAAAATTATAAATAGAAATTTATTTTTGAAAAAACTTTCATTCACTTTTATAATCAGACAAATTATTAATTTGCTTTTTACAAATGAAACTAAAATGAATCTAATATTAAAAGATGAATATATTTTTCTGCTGATTTGTAATTGACCAATCAAAAGTTTAGAGTTTTAACTCACACAACCAACCCAAATTTTTGAAGGTGAAAGTTAAAACATTGATATGTAAATTAAGTAAAAGAAATATTGTAATGAGATAGATTTTTTTCTCATTCTTTGTTTTATCTTGATTCCCCACTCTTCTTCAAGGTAAAAAGAAGAAGAAAAAAAAGAAATTTGTTATAAATAATTCTTTTGATGTGCTAAAGATTGAAACTATTTTGTAATTTATTAAAAATAATGGAATGATTTGTTGTTTTAGAGTTTTTATATGGACAAGGACGTGCTAACCTAAAGGATATCAATCATTTGTTCCAATCCCAGTGCAATTGTATAATCATTCCTTGTCAATTACTTTTAAAATATTATTAGTAAATAAAACTTCAAAAATGAACCACTAAAGAAGAACAAGGAAATGAATGCCTTCTATAAATACTTTTAATGTATTGTTTTTAAAGTCAGAAACCTAAATGTTTTGCTATTATTCTATTATGTATGAATATTTAGAAAAAAAAGATATTCATGAAATTTAAAATGAAAAAAAAAATTATTATCAAACTTATTCAAAATAATATAATTTTCATATTCATTAACAGATGATATAAATATAATATTGCAACTTAAATTATTTAAAGTCTAAAGTGTGTAATATTCTATTAACAAAGTATTTAGAATTATGTCTAGAAAAGCTACACAAATAATTAAAAATAAAATCTTTTGTAAGTGAATCATTATCAAGTAAAAGTTAAAACAAATGAAGATATTCAGACTATATATTGTAGTCATTCAAGAGAAAAGTACTCAAGGAAGGAAATTCCTGAAGATTATAATAACTTATTTTCTTACTTTATTAGGTGAATAATTTTATTTTACTTTCCTCATTAATAAATTATTTTTTATTTATAAATTTTTAATGGTTATTTTATACATACATTGCAGCAGTAATGAAATAAAATCTTTTATTCTTGAAAACACACATTTCAAATCCATTAAGTTAGCATACTGGTGAAATACTCTAGCTTCTATATAATACTGGTTAATACAATAAAGCACTAAATATCTACACAATCTATAGTAGTTCTGAGAACATGCTCTCTCTCTCTCTCTCTCTGTTGTTATGACTGGAGTATAAATGAGTGTTATTATTATAAGTCTATTTCTTCAATACTTTAGTCCAACATTCATTATCATTAACAATATATATATATATATATGTGTGTGTGTTAATAAGATTTATACTACAAAAATACACAGGATAATATATAATACAATAACAATAATCTAAAATGAATTAATGTACCTCTGCTGAAAATTTATATTTGACCGTTCAGTGGAATAAACTTCAAGCATTAGTTTGTATTGTGTGACTTTTGCTTAATCACATTTGGATATTTTAATAAACTAAATTTGAATTTCATGAAAGAAATCTAAAATGCAGTAGGACATGTGAAAAACAAATATTTATCATTGTGCATGTCATTTAATTTCATTTAAAATTTATTATTATATTTGTATTTAACAGATAATTTAATGTATGTTTGTAGGGAAACAAATATTTAAACTATCCTTAATCTGAGGAAAATTACAATAATTATATAGAACTTTGGTTATCAATATTAATCAAATAGGCTATATTTGAAAATTTATTTAGATTTTTCTTAACATTTATATGGTGAATAACGCATAACAAGCTAAGATTTATTGTGTAATTTTATATTTGTTTAACAATGTTTAATTCAAATGTATATTATTTTCTGATGTTGAGAATATTTTGTTTGGCATCAGTTATTGGTATAAACATGCAAAGTGATTACAACATATTGAATTGATTTTTTATAATGAATCCTTAATTGTATTTGTCTATTATTATTATTTATTGTAAATAAATTGTCATTATTATTTTATTAAATTGGAATAACTGAAACACACAGGCTTATTATATACCTGTGTTTATATATGTAATATATAGGGTATATGAGCATAGACTTTCACATGACCCAGCACTCTCCCCACTATCTCATAACACTGATACCATTGAACACATATATGATGAAATGATAAATAATCACCAATATTCGTATTTCATGCTAAACCAGTAATCATCAGTTGGTCCAGATTACCATCTTTACACATATATGCCTTAATGGATTATGACCTATGCATGAGGGGTCAGATTGATCTTAGGTCAACATGGGTGTGACAAAAATCTCAGCCTAGGGGTGGCCTTTGAGCATTCCATCATCAGATTTTCAATTGGATGGACGGTTGAAGAGTTGGAGTGTGGAGTAGATTGAAGCCTGTCCATTAAAGTATGAGGATTGGCTATCTTAATATACACCTGAGCACTTATGGCATATATGTGTAGAGATGGTAATCTGTACCAACTGATGATTGCTGGTTTAGCATGAAATATGTATATTGCTGATTATTTATCTTTTCATCATATATGTGTTTAAGTGTATCAGTGTTATGAAATAGTTGGGGGAGTGCTCGGTCATGTGAAAGTCTGTGCTCATATACCTAAAATTGGAATTTGAATTTCGTTAATTTTCGTAATTTAAGTTCAATACTCAGAATTTATATTTTAAAAAATGTAGGAGAAACAAGCGTCACCTAGTTAGCAAAATAAACATTGTTATCATTATTATTATACTGATGTTTAACTCTTGGTTGAGATTAATTTAACATACCTCATAAGTATTCACTGATGTGAAAGCTGATAATTAACTTTATAATAAAATTTTATTAGTATTGATTTTAGTATTTTACGTTATTTTAAATACAACAAATTGAGTACACGGTTAATTAAAAGTTATTTAAATAAATATTAATTGTAAATCTATTATTACATTTTTAATAATGTGTTAGCATGAACTATAGATTATTGTCTTTAAAACCTGATAACCCTTTATTCAATTATTCGATTAGAGTAAGTTAGTGATTGATATAGGATTTCCAATTTTAACTTACATTCATTATTCATTTTATTGGACTAATACTATTTTGAGTTGTTATCTTATCATTTTGTTTAAATTTTATTGATATAAATTAGGAATTTAAAACTAGAACATATAAACAGTCTTTCATTTATTTTGCTTCAATATATATATACAAGTAAAAGTATGTATTTTAGCAAATATGTATTCATTTCAACGAGTGAACAAATTATATTGTCTCTATACACACCCCATTATTTACATATATGTTCGCACTCAGAATACTTGAAGTATAATATATTCATAGGATTTCACAAAATGAAGACTATTTAGTGCATTAGAATACTAAATTATTTGAAAATTATATGAGTACATATATTTAAATTCATTCTATGAGGATATAAAATTTTAAAAACAAAGAAAAAATAAGAACTTTTTTTTTTGTTTTATACCTTGTATGAAAAAGTTATTTTATAAAATACTCATCTTAAATCAAGAATTGTTTGATTTGGTAAATAAAAGTGTTTAGATACCATTTAAGCTTTTTGTTTATATAAATGGTAAAACCAACGATTAGTTATTCTAACATAAAATTATGTCATAGAAACATGTTCAAGCATCTTTTGAATTATATTAAATACTTCAAATTTTTACATTTCCTTTGACATTTTTGGATATACCATTTAAAATTTTAATTGATATTATCTTTGTTATTTTTGTAATCATAACAATATGCATATATATATAATTATTCAAAACAATACAATAATTAATACAGTAAAAAATATTTTAAAAAACAAATATATACCACAATTTAATAGAAGTACTTTCAACTATCTATGTAGTCATTATCAACTAGACTCAAATTGTATCACAAAAAACCAATACAAATGTAAACAAAAACTAATACGTCATACATCAATTTTCCCACAATTCATTAATTTTTATATTGGCAGCCTGTCTATTTATCAAATGTTGGTTTTCACTTTTTATTAACGTAGCTTCTTTAATTTTGCATTTGTTATTATTTCTTTCAATACACAAAATCTTAACTTTATTAAAATCAAAACAATAATTACATGTGACATTATGATCAAAAAATACTGACGGTGATATGTCATCATTTCTAACATTCTCTTGTCTTGGTTTTTGTACTCATTTATATAACAACAAATGCTCCTTTGATCTTTTCTCCAATGTCATCAAGATTCACCTATATATGCCTTTCCACAAACACCCAGCCATTTATATATTGCACAATGGTACTTGGGACTTTTGACCCATGGGGCCACCAGAGGCACTGGTCTGGGTCAACCACAGAAATACTTAGAGTAGGGGCCCCAAATGCAGCAATGCAAATTCCAGCAGATAGGTGGCGCTGTTCACAATGTGTAAGCACAGAAACATTCCACCAGCTGGTTGGCAGAAAAGCTGCCAACTTGGTGGTGCTGGTCACAATGCATAAGCCCATTTAGCTTACATCGTCTACTACTAGTAACTTACGAAGAACCTAGGTGGTGCTGATTGCCATAAACACATCTAGCTTATGTGTCATCTGCTACCAGAAACTACAAAGATTCTAGCCCACTATGTGGCACTGTTTCTTCATGTTACACATGGAAAAACAACACACTGATAGTTTATGTACATACTACTTAAAAGATGGATGGCATATAATGTACAGGTGTGATTAATTAAGAAGCTACAACTATTTAAATATTCTTTCAAACTTAATAGTGTCACATGCTATTTCACAGTTTTATAAATGGATGTATTTGTAAATTATTTCTTTTTAAAAATCAATCTTTTTTTTTAATTATTTACTCTAAAGGTGGGAGTTTTTTTAATTAAAAAAAATTAATTTTTACAACAATTGTTTTTTTTTTTTTAAAAAAAAAAAAGCTAATTTTTTTTCCCTTTCAAAACTGTATTATTTTAAAAGATGATTGTTTGTAAAAAAAAATTTTTTTTACACTTTCAAACAATATTATCCAATAACTTTTAAAGTAATACAAATTATATTTCAGTTTATACATCTTTCAATTAATATTTCACAAACGTGTTATTTTAAAAAGCTGTTACATGCAAACAATAATTCGAAGATTAAATTACTGGAGAAAAAGCAAATCAACCTCTCCTTTAAATATATTAAAATATCTTTTCAGTTTACAGTAAAATTTTTTTTAAAAAATTATAAATTTTTTTTAAAAATAACTATAAAAATTTTAAAAAAACTCTTGTTTATGTTTGGTAAAAAATAAATTTATTAAAATTATAATTATACAAACCCAAAAAAAAAAAATAAAAAAAAGATTTTTTTAAAGAAAAAAAAAAAGAAGGAAATTAATGAAGGAAGGAAAGAATCAAAGCAAATCAAACTCTCCTTTAAATATATTAAAATATCTATTCAGTTCAAATTTAAAGGAAGTGTACAGTACAATTTATGTATACACACACATCTATTATTAGTAATATACGATCTAAATAAATTTATAAACCATTCAAGTTTTACTATCTTTGATAAATAATAAATTTATTAAAATTAATATTATACAGACTCAGAAATGACAATATAGCAAAAAGATTATGTTTTGAAGAAAACAACACAAGATGTAAATTAATGAAGATAGGACAGTAATCCAAGATATGTGAGATAGTGTCATCCACAGATTTAAGTTGCAGGTTAAATACTTTTTAGTAGATACTTTCCAAGCTCAGGATTTATCAATGAAAGCTGAAATCTAATTAGAATTTTTGCAATAGGCCACTTTATTTACTTTATGATAGAACCATCAAAATGAGAGTCATGTGATGCTGAATGCAGTTGAGAAATGATTAATTACTTGTTCAGTAATTGAAGGTTATTGGTTTATCATGAGATAAGCACATTATCTGCAAAAGCTAATGAATACATATTTATTTTTTAATAATGGTAGAAAAATATTTAATTAAATTTGCATATTAAAGTAAAACAAGATCATCATCATCAACTATTATAAATCCACTGCAGAATGAACATCTCTCCAAGTTTCTCCACATCACCCCTGCACACTTTCTTATTACATATATCCATCTCACATGTGGTCTCTTCCTGGGTCTTCTACAATCTCTTGGAATCCAGTTTAAGATTTCAATTGTCCATCTATTATCATCTCTTCTAGCAATATGTCCAGCCCAACTCCACTTTAATCTTTTAATTTTTTCAATGAAATCAGTTACACTTTATTGTTCTCTTACTGATATATTGCATTTTCGATCTCTTTTTGTTACTCCAACATGCATCTTTCCATACTTCTTTGAGTGGTCTGAAATCTGTATTGCTCTTCTATTAAGTGTCCAAGTCTCAGATCCATAAGTAAGAACAGGTAAAACACATTTATTAAAAATATTCCTTTACAAACACATAGGTATATTTCCTTTTAGTATCAAGTTATTTCTACCAAAAGCACTCCAACCAAGTTTAATTCTATGATTAATTTCTTCCATTATGTTTCCATCTGCATTAATAATCTGACCAAGGCATTTGTAACTGTTAACTTCTTCTAACTCATCATAAAAAATCTTTATTTTCATATTTTGAGAAAATCCATTAAACATTACTTAGGTCATTTTAACATTTATCTTTAGTCCTACTTTCATCTGATAACTACTCCAACATTTCCTGTAGATCTAAAACATTATTAGCAAAAATAACTAAATGACTTAAATAATCACCATTTACTTTCTTCCTTTAGCTTCCCATTTTAATCCACAAAATACTTCTTGCAGCACTGCTGTAAAAAGTTTTGGAGATATGGAGTCACCCTGTCTTACACTCTTCTCAATGTTGATTTTCCCTGTATCATTATCTAATCTAATTGTTGCTGTTGCATTTTTATAAATATTCTTTAGAATATGATAATATCTTGGATATATACCTGAATGATATCTCTAGAATTGTCATTATGATGTATTGTAGCATTTTTCGGTAGATTTCAACAATTATTAATTTATGGGGTTGTGATCAAACAGAAACAATGGCAAACTTAAAGGAAATAATAGATATACTTGAAATTATTTACTGCTTAGAATCTCTACATATTTTCTAAGATAATGTTTGTGAGTAGTTAGGTGGTCTAATGAATCTATAAATGAATTTCTAAATAGACAAGTTTTAATATCTATCACCCAACAGAGACACTTCAATATTTACCAATTTCACAATATCAACTAATAAACTATAATTTACTTTGATTAATCATTAAGATTTGATTTTATGCAAGAAATTGTCTACACTCAGGAGGTTACAAATTTATTGCCATCCTATTAATTCAAAGGAAACCCCTTGATTCCTCTTGGAGGCCTTAAAGGAACTGAGCACGGCTAATTTTTAATGCCCACTCCATATGTTCTTGTCATTACAGCTGTTATTACTATGTGATTATTTATATAGTATATAAACATGGATGGGCTGCTCAGCAAGATGCATTAGCCAGTGTGACAATGTTATTGGATTTTTACCTCTGAGTTTAAGATCAAGAAACACCATTGACTTTCTTCTCAGTTGCCTGATAAGGCAGAATCAATGCTTGTGTAAATGATAAATATTTTTCCAATGTCCTTAAAGTTGTGTATAAGTGGTTGTGTTTTCGCTGTTAGTTGTTTTATTTTTTGAGTTTAAATAAAACCAGATTAAATGTTTACTTTGTTTGTTATTTGTTTACAAAGAATGTTTGTTTTGAGGGGTGCATAATCTATAAAGAAATTTATGAGCAGTTTGCAATATTTAACAAAAATATAGGTGAAAACAATTAAACCCGTTTGTTGCGTTTTTTTCCCGCCCCCCGCCCACCCCGCCCGGGTTTTTTCTCTCCTTAAATATTTTGCTACTCCCCCCGGTTATGTTTTTTTTCTTTTTTGGTTTTTCGGGGTCTGTGTTATTTTTTATTTTTTTGGTTTCGGTTTGTTTTGTTTTGGATTTTCAAAGTACTTTAAATTAAATATTAAGTTGTTCCGCCCCCCCTACTAATCTTAATCTTTTTTTTTCTTTTTTTTTTTTTTTTTTTATTTATCTTGGTTTCTCTTTTTTTTTTTTTATTATTATTTTCGTTTGTAAATTTATTTTTTTTTTCCTAACATTTTAATACTTTTGTCCCTTTTTTTTTTTTTTGATCCCAAATTTTTAATTTTTGAAATTCCTCTTTTGATTTGGATTTTTTTTCTTTTTTTTTTTTTTTTGTGTTGTTTTTCCTTTCTGTTTTTTCCCCCTCTGTTGTGGCTCTTCTGTTTGTTTTGCCGTTGTTGTGTCCTTTTTTTTCTTTCTTTATTATTAATGTGTTTTGTTTATATTTTTATATTTTTCTTTTTCTTTATCCTCTGGTGTTTCGTTTTTTTTTTCTTGTCTTTTTTTTTGTTTCTCTGCTTTTTTTTTTTTTTTTTTTTGTTATTTTTTCTTCCTTGTTAAAGTTTTTTCTTTCTTTGTTAGTTTTTCCTAATTATTTATGGTTTTTTTTTGTTTCCCTTTTCCTCTTTTTTTTTTTTTTTTTTTTTTTTTATTCCTTTTTTTTTTTTTCTACTAATGTTTCTTTAGTTAATTTTATCAATCTTTAGTTTTTTTTTTTTTAGTTTTAATTTTTTAAATTTTTTTTTGTTTTATTTTAATTTTTTTTTTTTCCATTTTTTTTTTTATTTTCTTTTCTTTTTTTTTTTTTTGTGCCCGTGTTTATATTTTTTTTTTTCTATTTCTTTTTCTGCGCTCTCCTGCCGTGTCTATCCCCCCAATTATTTTGGTATGTGGTGTGTAACAATATTAAAAATTTAAATAAGTTCAACAAACTGTCTCAAATTAAAGGAATAAATAGGTAAATAATATATTTAGTTTTTTAGTTAAATATTTTGTGTATATTATCTTTTTTTGTTTTATTCTTTTTTGTTTTTAAATTTCGTTAATAATTTAAATTGTCATTATTAATTAAATATTTTTTCCTTTGTCTTTGAAATTTAAAAGGTCAGTGAGTAATAATTAATTATAAAAACAAAAGAATAAAAGAAAAAAAAAAAAAAAAAACTTTTTTTAATAAAAAAAAGTTGGGCAAGAAAAAAAAAAAACCAAAAAAATAAAAGAAAGAAAAAAGGTATTCCTTAATTATAGTTGTCCGGCTAAAATATCTTAAAATAAATGTATTGCCAAGCCCGGTTATTCTCCAGGAGCCCAACTATTGCTGAAAAAATATGATATGCTACTGAAATAGAAAGAAAGGTGTGTTAAAATAATAAAAAGAAGAAAAACGTATAGAAAATCTAGTATTAAAAAATAAAATCTTATAAAAATATGTGTGTGTATTCCAAATTATAGAGTACTCTAGTATAATAAGCTATACTCATCTCCTACTATTTGTCTACTTCTAAAATTTAAAATTGTAATTTTGTAAACTAAAATTTGAGAATTAATGTAATCTGTAAATTTCTCATAATCTACTTACCTCCTCTATCCTTCTTAGGTGTGTATTTCTCAAATCTATTTATTTATAATTATTATTGAAATATTACCTTCTCATAATTGTTTAGTTTTATATCTAAATCTATAATCGCTTGAACATTGAATGTATAAATTGTCATTAATATTTGTTTATAAATACTTAAATTTATATAAATAAAATTAAGGAATCAGTTATTGTATGAGGGTCTACTACTGTATATGGATACTCACTGTAATAATTCCCTTTTAGATATTTTTTATTATTAAATTTTTATGAATAATTGGAAATTTCATTTCTTTGAGAGTCACAATTTTCTTTTAGTCAATGTTGATAATGGGGGGCGAGTTTGAAATCTAGTTAAATATTACATAATCTTTTAGTCTTATACATTTTACGTTTTGAAGCCAGATGACTTATTCCAGGTGAATACTCCGGATTCTATAGGGTTGAATTAACCCAGTGTCCTAAAGTAATGATAATGTTCCCTGGGGCTTGAGAGTCAGAGCATGAAAGTGGAAGAGTTGTCCCTGGTTATGTCTGTGATATCTTGGTGAGGAAAAACCTTATAAACTTATTCACGATTAGTTTAGTGTATTTTATATCGTTCTAAGGGAATGTTCCTTTATTTAGTTTATCATTCTCTATATCCTCGCTGCATTATTTGTCATCCACTCTCAAATAAATGTTGCCTTAGTGTAAAATAAATAGTTTTATTAAATAAATGATGTGACAATGATTTGTGAAGTATAAATCCTACAGTATGATTAGAAATACTCACTAAGAATTAGGTAGCTAGATTAGTTTATAAATGAATGTCTTATAAATAAATGTACTTTATATATAATAAAATTGCAATTAGCTATTGAAACTCTGAATATAAAATATGATTAATAAATTAATAATGTTTTTTTATTAAATATAAATAAATAATTTTAATGTAGTCTGTAGTTAAGTTTTCATTTATTCGATGCCATTATATATATTTCTCGATTATATATGTGAATTAATATTCGTTTGATTGTTGCCAATGAAACAAAACCATGAATCTCTCATCTCCCTGACACGTGCTAAAGAAGTGTTTATTATGTCGATCAGAGGGTTGTTTAGATTGTATTGTGGAAGATAAACTATGTTGAATCGGTACATGGGTGGTGTCGCTACTTGATGGTGTGCTGTTTGTATGGTGGGGAATTCTGATATGTTATGAGATAATGTTTTGAATATATATATATACAATTATGACAGACAAAAATAAATCATGGCCCTTATTCCCAGGAGACTGTAAAGTCACCAACCAAGGCAGCAATTGGTGGACGAAGGCAGAGGGTGCTAAGAATCCTCTGATTGTGGACCCAGGTTGCCATTTGATGACGATTTTTTTATTTAGGTACTTACAACTGCAGACCACATTCAAGTGAAAAAAGATTGCAAAAGTTAGAACTAAAACTGTCTTATATTAAATGGGACATTATTGGACTTTGTTTTACAGTTAGAAGAAAAGGTGAAGAAACAATTGTTTTAAAAAGTGAACATGTACTGTACTATAAAGGCACAAATATTGGAAATACAAGTGGAGTAAGATTCATTATAAATAAAAAGTGGAAGAACAACATTGTGGAGATTGATGGTGTATTGGACAGCATGGCAATATTAGTTAAATAACTTAATAGCAGATACCAAATGCAAATAATTCAGGTTTATGCCCCAACAAGTTCTCAAAGTGATGTAGTAGAAGATTTTTATATGGATGCACAAAAGGTTTTTGATCAGAGTAAACAACATTTTAAAATTGTTATGAGAGACTTTAATGCTAGAATTGGTAAACAAATGAAAATGCTGTAGGTAATTTTGGTTATGGTAATAGAAATGAGAGAGGATATAGACTTGTGAAGTTTGCAGGAAAAGGAAAACTTTATATTATGAATTATTATTTTGAGAAAAATGTTAAAAGGAAATGGACATGGAAGCATCCAAATGAAGGTACTGCAGAATTGGATTATATTTTGACTAACTGAAAATACATATTTCAAGATTGTAATGTTCTTAAGACAAAAATTATTAAGAAAAACAATATTTACAGTTGATATTCCTAATTTTCCGAAACATTCTAATGATTTTAAATTAGAACTTACAAATAGGTTTCAAGTATTAGTAGATTTTGAACATGATTCAGCTTTGAATGAAATTAATATGAAAACAACTGATACACTTTTAAAAACTGCAACAAAAATAGCTGGTTGAAAAAAGCAGCACTTAACCAATAACATTTCTACTGAGACTAGAGAATTTATGAAAAAAGAAGGAATATGAAGATATACAAAAATGATGCATTAAAAAGGATTGAATATCTCAAATTTTGTAAAATGATGTGGAAAAGAGTTGAAAATAATATATTGAAGTATAACTGTGAACTATCAAGGAAAGCAGTTGAAGAGAATGAAAGTCTCAAGAGTGTAAAACAACATTTTGGTATTGGTAGAAAATTTATAGTTGCAATAAGAAAAAAAGCTGGAATTATTACTAAAAAGAGAGATGACATCATGAAATGGATAGAAGACTTTTATCAAGAATTATATAGTAATAAAGAACAAATATCTCCTATATCTATTACATCTTCTGAATTGCCCAGAATTTTAAATGAAGAAGTGAAAAATGCAATTAAGTGTATGAAGAAAGAAAAGACTCCAGGCAATGGTAGAATTATAATTGATATATTAAAAGAAGCAGGTGAAGAAATATATTTTTTTTAGCAACGTTATATACCAAATGTCTAAATGATAAAAATGTGTCAGATGATTGGAAGAATGCAGTATTAATATCAATATTTAAAAAAGGTGATAAAAATGATATTTGAAATTACAGACCTATCAGCCTTTTATCAATTATTATAAAAAAATTTTAACAAGATAATTACAACTCGTCTACAGTGAACATTGGATTTCCACCAACCAAGAGAACAAGCTGGATTTAAAAGTAGTTTTTGTACAGGAGATCATATCCAGGTATTGAGAGAAATTATAGAAAGGACAAATGAATATGAGTTGTCATTATGTTTTGGATTTGTAGATTATGAAAAGGCATTTGAATCTATAAACTTTTCTTCAGTGAATTTTTTTTCTTTCATGCTCAGATACCAATAACTAACTCTTGTCTCCTATCTTTTTTCTTTTATATAAAAAATGTTTTATTTAATCTGGCGTAACATATCCAGTTATTTATTAATTGCTTTGAAACTGTGTGCAATCTCTATGTTACTTAATTTGTTTTGTTACCTTTTTAAATCCAGCTTCCACTTTTGAATTATAAATATTTGACAAATGAAACCCTTTAACATATTCAAGTCAAAAACAATCTTTTTGGAATTTGTAAAGTAAAAGTTACAGAACAACAAAAATTTAAATACAGAAAACAAAAATAAATTTATACCCGAACATTTAGATTATTTTATATACCTAAGCATCTTATTTTCTTTCATAGCAAAGCTATCTTTTATCGAGAGGAGAAAAAAACTGAAATTTTATAAATTATCATTTTTAATTTTCTCTCGTTTTATATGATATAAAAATCAAAAATAAATATATACATTTTTTTTTTAGACATTTGTCCATTTAACAATTTTATATATGCACACCTCATGAAAAATAGGATTGATATAATATTTACTTCTGATATGATTTCTTTAATACATATATACATTTCTGTGTTTGAAGGTATGTGTGTAAATATCTAAACTTTCCCTTGTGACAGGGTTCGAAGTCAGTTCCTGTAACAATATATATATATATTATAGAAAAATACTGTAATAATTTGAATCATTTTTATGTATATATATATTATTGATTATATATAATGTATGTATTTTAATACTTATATTTATTGTAATGTAATTAATGTCTATTAAGGGAGTTGCTGTAGGGTAATTGTTCATATGATTGTGTAAAGTCGACAGCTTGAAAAGGTTCCATCAAGGAATGAAAGCTGGTTTGATGCACTAAATATTTTTTATTTACATGCCTATTTCAATTTTGTTTTAAATTGATTATTTATAATTTTATATAGAGAAGGAAAAATTATTCACAAATTTTAACATTGAAATTTAAGCATTTAAAGTATTTGCAAGAAAATATGAGTAATGTTCCTCTTTTAGAGCATAATTCAAATCCATTGCATAGTAGTAAACAAGAAGGTTTATCTAAAAAATACTCTATATTAAATTTTATTAAAATAAAAAATTTTAAAGGAGATTACTGTGAGAATCCTTAGAATATCATCATAGTTTAGAAAAACTTTCTGCATTTAATAATTTGAGTGAAAGAGAAAAAGTAGCTATTGCTAGTAATCATTTGTATAATGGTGTTTATAAACATCTAATCCAAACAGGCTTTTAGAGAGAAGATTGACAAAGCAAAATTTGTTAATAGGTCTCTCATGAGAAGTATACAGCTAAAAAAGGCAGCAATACTCAATTTTTTAGAAAACAGGCTGTTAAAATTAAAAAAATAACAGCCTTTTCTTTAACTGAGTATCAGATAGTGTAATATTACATCACAATTTTCCAAAACATATTGAGATTAATAGTGACAGACCATAATACTATTGAAGAAGTAATTGAAATCCTTGACTCAGAAATAAGTGAGAATTTATATTATAGTAGGTATGGACTTCTTAAGGAATTAACTAGTTATACACTCTCAAATGTTAACGTACCTTTTCAAAATAGAAATTGTTATAAAATAAGTAGACATATCCATATAGAAACGCTCATTATAATAATGATAAAAGAAAAGAATTCAGTCGCAATGCAGTGGATTCACAAACACATCCTGAAATTGAATTTGAAAATATATTCGTGAATGTAATTGAGACTAGACCAAGTACTGCTTCTGAAAATATTAGGAACTATAAAATATTAAGATAGGGTTGATTTGTTTTGTTAAAAAACATAAGAAAAATTGAGGGTAATATTTTTAAATATGTAAAGATAATTATTAATTTTAAAGAGTAAACATTTTTTTCTCTTTTCTTTGTTTTCAATACCAGCATCCCAACTTAATAAATTTATGATAATAGCAATTTTAACTTTAAGATTAAATGTTAATAATGTAGTTATTTCTATAATTATATAATTACAATGCAATATTTTTTCTCCAGGGAACAGATACTTCTGTAAATTCACTATTATAATTAAAAAAACTAAAAATTTTATTGGCTTTAATAATTAAGCAAATGTATTCATCACTGTCACTGGCTGAATAGCATAGAATATAGTTAATAACAAATAAAATAAAGTCTCCCATGCTAATGCATAAATGAAGATATAATTTTGCAAAGCATTTTTTTAAAATGTCTTAAGAAGTAGATTTTAAGATGAATGCTTGTATTAAAATAGTTATATTTTTGACATTATTCTTATCAAGTTAGCTATTAAATTATATAAATAAGCAGACTGTACTCACGTACTTAAAAGAAATAATTTAATATAGGAATATTATGTAGATTTATAAATCTGACATTACAACACTAAGATATATTAAAGTAAAATAATTTTATTTCAGATTACGTTTTTATTTAGGTATAGAACGCACTGTTCATAGACTTTATATCATGTATGTGGGTGTGGAAGTTTACATGTTTAAATTAGAGTTAGTAAAATTAGTTTGAATTGATTTAGTTTTGCAGGAATACTTATTAAATAATATTATTTATTGAAAGTCAATTTATATTTGATTGAAGAACTATTAAATTGTATTATAAATTTATTTTAAATAAATGTTTACAAAATTATTAAAAACTCAGAAGTAAAAATGAATCAATTGATAAAAATGTTGAAATCATTTTTTTTCTTTTCATTTGTGAACAGTATTCATAAACTTTTATTGTATTGGTTCAAAAAATCATAACATCTAAAGACATCATTTTGCTAACTATGGCAAATATTTTCAAATTTTCCAGAAAAAACAGAAAACCTTAATGCATAATAGGAAATATATTAAATCCTGATCTTGGGGATAAGCTGATGTAAAAGCTGAAGTTTGAAAAATCAGGCATTCATCACAAATTTTTATTGCTGTCAGGACGATTGGATATACTAAAGAGTCTAAACATTTTGTCTTTGTAATGTAAAATTACCTCTTTTCATCATACCAAGAAAAAGATGAATACTGACAAATAAACCAGAAAACATCATTGATTAAATCTTTACTTCAAGACATCTTATTTACAGCAGTCAACTCTTAGTTTAAAATGAGTATATTACCTATGGAGTACTATCTCACCACTTCAACAACAAAGTGCTAGATTTTCCCAATTTGCAGCAGTAGTAAATAGCTGGTATAATTGGGAAATTATAGTTATTACGTTTTCAAATTATTGTAAAATAATTGTTTTTTTTTTCATTATAAGAAAATGTGCATATTAGGTTTATCAATTTATTTCATCTTTAATTATGGAATCGAAAACTTTAAATAATTTTTTAACTCAAACATGCTTTCATAAACTTTATTGCTTGGGAAAACGGTTGACATCAATTTTCAATGTCACTTACAATCCTGTGGAAACATTCCAAACTGATGAGCATATTAGATAGTACAAAAATTCTTCCACTATCAAAGTTTCAACAAGAGTTAATTGCAGAAAAATCTATACTGTACTTTCTTTTCCCTTTTATCTTTAAGAATTTCTAAGAATTAGAACTAAATCAAAGTCAAACTTTTATAAACATAAAAAAAATTGCAAAATCTTACTTATATTCTATTTTCCTTTTTTTCGATTTAATTGATTTCAAAACTTTTAAAATTCCATTTCAAAAAATAAATTTTATTAGTATAAAAAATATGTTTTATTATGAAATAATATATGCACAATTTTAATAATATATATATGTGTGTGTGTTTATATATGTATGAATATGAGCTGACAGAAAAATACCAGCTCATTGCACCTATTTCCGAAACAAAAAAAAAAATTAAAAAACCTTTTAATTATAACATGGGGGCTTTTCCAGTTATTTTTTGGAGTTATAGTTACTTTTCCTCATGGTATCATTACAATTTCCCCAGCTATCTTTAGAATCTTCCCCATCTTTCGGATCACTATATTCCATATCTAATATTTCTAGTGTTTCCTCTATTGACAAATGGCAGTTTTCAGCTAATTTAGGTTGAACCCCTATCAGAAGGTTATATCTAATAGTCCTTATCTGGAATTGATACATCGGGTAAGCCTCCGCCACTTTCACTTTTGCTGCTGGTCATTGAAAAAACTGGTTACAAGTTTCATTTCTACCCGCTCTATATTATTTTTGTGATATTTTCATGCATATAGCTTGTTTTCCTATACTCCAGAAACTCCTCAGAATCATTGTTCTGTATTCTTGGAATGTTTGAGGGCTATAGTCCATGACCTTCCACCATTCTCGAGCAGCACCACTTAAATGGCTCATCACTATAATAATCTTCTTGTTTTCATTTGACTTTTGGAAATAAAAAAATCATTTAAGCTATCTAAATAAACAAATGGGTTTTCTTCCCCATCACCTTTAAATACTTTTATTTGTATAAATTTTGCTAATGCTGTCCTTCCATAATTAGCTTCCTCTGCTTCGTTAAGCATCCTTTCTGTTATACTTTTACTCAAGTCTATTACTGTGTTCATTTTTCTTTTCAGATGCGATTCTATTTTCTCTATAAACTGTTCTTTCCCTACCCTTTCTTTATTTTTTTCTGTAACCTTATTAATGCCAGAACCTGCTCTTGTTAGATCTTTTCAATTTTTTTTCACTTCTCTTTTCTTTATTCTTTTTAATTCATTTCGGCCTTTTCTGAGATTTTGTATCATCACTTTCATTTTTTTAATTACTTCCCTATCTCTGATTACTATCTCATTTAGATCAGTGATAGCTTTTAGTATTTCTTTGAACTGACACTGCTCAGGGTTCTTAAACATCACTATTGGACTTTGTATGGTACTTTGATTTTCACTCATTCTATTTCTATCTTTTTGTAAATTGTTTCAAAGTCAAAATTCTCTCCTACTGGGGCACTAACTCCTCACTTTAACTACTAGAATTTGCCTTATCCCCTTTTACTCTGATCTCAGGCTCTTTATTTAGATAACTTGCCCTACACATTGAGACACCATTTTCTAGTCTTCTTTTCTCTGTGTCATGATATTTTAACTTTGTCCATAAATTTTCAAAGATTATTTAAATATTATGGCCATTCGAGGGCACCATCAAGCTTTTCTAGCTTGGACTCATCACAGTCGATTATTTATTTGTGAATGGCAACCACCAAATATAATTTTAAAAGGTAAACTTATGTGAATTTATTTCAGCCAAATGAACACTGAATTAAATTACTGAAACAAATTAAAGTGATACTCAAATATGACATTTAATTGATTTTATTACATTCATTTTCAATTAAAAAACATTATCTTTTCCCATAGCATTCCCAACTAACTCGAATCTTTTTTATAAAGAACAAATACAATTAAATGTAAACACAAATGTTATTAAGTTTTTAAATGTGATACAATTATTTAACTATTTTTTCTTGAGGGAACATGTGCCACCACTTGCCCTACATATGATAAAAAACCCTGACCAAGTAAGCATGAATACAAGGGTGACTTATTAATAAGAGTGTGCTGAATGGCAACAGTCAGATACCCTTTTGCTAATGTTAAAAATTTATTCTAATCTCAATATACAGTATAAGTATTATTCATTTGCTTACGGCCATTAGGGCATTCATTTTCCCTACATCATGTTCCGACATAAGATTCAAGTGTTGCTGATTGTTGAACATACAATTGGCCTAAATCCTTCCCTCCTCCATTTGTCTTTCAAGATCAAGCAGATAACATTATTAAAAAGGTATAATCTCATTCACACTATAAATTATAATAAAATGCATATAATAAAAAAAAAATTAAAAATATATGAGTTTAACCCCCTCTCCTGTTTATTTTAATTAATTTAATAAAATATAAAATTCTGAGCAATAGTCCTGCATTCTATTGTTGAAGCATTTAAGACACTTAATAGTATATATATATTTCTATTACACAAAATGAAATTGTTTACTCAGTAACAGTTTATAGCTACCCTGATCGATCAATGATGGTCCGGTGCGAGAAGTATTTCATTCTATGCTTGTCATAGATTTCCAGGTTAATCCAATTTTCTCTGCTAGCTCTACACATCCTATGCAAGGTTTGGCATTTCCAATGGCAGTTCCAGGTGGTAACAGAAAAGTAGGTTCTCCAAAGGTGGATGTTCTGGTATCTCCAGACACTCAACATATTCTCTACACTTTTTTATTTAATTTCACTTTGCAGGTTTTAAAGTGTCAGAGACTGAGCTGAATCAAAACCAACAGACCAGTCACTAACTTAGGTAAAATTCCAATTAATTTCAAACAAAAGACAATCTCGTAATTTATAGTTTTTTTTTTTTCAATTTTACTTATAATCCCGAGGAAGCATTCCAAATTGATGAGCGTAATAGATAGTATAAATACCTCCTCTATCAAACTTTCAACAATAGAGCTAATTGCAGAAAAATCCTATATTTTACTTTCTCTTCCCTTTTATCTTTAAGAATTTCTAAGAATTAAAAATAAAACAAACGACAAACGTTATAAAAAAAACTTGCAAGATCTTATGTTTTGTTTTCCTTTTTTTATTTCATTGATTTCAAAACTTTTAACATTCCATTTCAAAAAATAAATTTTATTTATTTTTAGTATAAAAAATATGTTTTATTATAAAATAATATATACGTGATTTTAATAATAATATATATATATGAATATGAGCTAGCAGAAAAATACCAGCTCATTGCACCCTTTCCCAAATCAAAAAAAAGAATTAAAAAAACAACTTTTAATCACACTGTTTTTTTTCCGTTTTTTCTTGAGTTATAGTTACTCTTCTTTGTGGGTTCATTACAATTTTCCCACCTAACTTTCGAATCTTCCCCTTCTTCCAGACCACTATATTCCATACCTAGTATATTTCTAGTGCTTCCTCTATCGACAAATGGCAGTTTTTAGCCAACTTACATTGAACCCCTATCAGAAGGTTACACCTTATGGTCCTTACAATCTGGAATTGATCCATCAGGTAAGCCTCCAGTGCTCTGTTTTGCTGCCTGTCATTGTGCTATAAGTTGCATTTCTATCCACTCTATATTTTTCTCATGGTATTTTTATGCATATAGCTTTTTGTTTTTCTGCACTCCAAAACCCATCAGAATCATTCCGTATTATTGGAATGTTTGAGGTTTATACTCCACCATCTTCTACTACTCTTGAGCAGGACCTCTAAAATGGCTCATTGTTATAACCTTTTCATTTGACTTATGGAAATAAAAAAAATCATTTAAGCTATCTAAATAATCAAATGGGTATTATTTCCCAACATTTTTAAATACTCTTATTTGTATAAATTTTGCTAAAGGTGTCCTTTCATAATTAGATTCCTCTGCTTCATTAAGTGTCCTTTCCATTATACTTTTATTCAAGTTTATTACTGTGTTCCTTTTTCTTTTTGGACTCGATTCTATTTCCCCTACAAACTGTTATTTTCTTACACTTTCTATCTTTTCTTCCATAACCTTACTAACTTCAGAACCTGCTCTTACTAGATCCTTTTCAATTTTTTTCTTACAACTTCTTTTTTCTTCACTCATTTTTAATTCATTTACATCTTTTCTCAAGTCTTGTATCATCACTTTCATTTCTTTAATTTCTTCTCTATCTCTGATTACTATCTTTTTTAAATCAGTGATAGCTTTTGGTATTTCTTCAATCTGACACTATTCAGGAGTTTTAAATTTCACCACTGGGCTTTCTATGGTACTTTTGTCTTCACTCATTCTATTTCTTTTTTTTATAAAAGAAATTGGTTCAAACTCAAACCTCTCCCCTACTGGGACACTAACTCCCTGATTTAACCACCCAAATCTGCCTTACCCTCCTTTAGTTAACATGCCATACACATTGAGACACCATTTTTAATTTTTTTCTGTGTCATGACATTTTAACTTGGTCTGTAAATTTTCAAAGATTATTTAAATATGGCATCTGCATTTAAGACACACTCCCTGTTTTTTATGCACATTTTATAGAAAAATAATTTTCTATATTTTTTTCATGAATTTCCATGTCTACAAAAATGCATCAAGAAAACTATATAGTTAGAGACCTGTTAATCTTCATTCTCAAAACCCAAATATTCATCTTCTGTTAAGCATTTTAAAGATTGTCTCTTTTTTTTAACTATATGTTATTTCTTTTATGGATAGATTTATATTTTTGACATTTTTTTACAGATTTTAAGCTATTTATAATGCTGTGCTCCAATATTGATGATTGTGAGAGCATATATATTAGAAGGCCTGATATGTCCCTATATATAGCATACATGCATGTTTGTAAATATTTTTTATATCATAGACAAAATGCATGCATGCTTATTTACATATGTACTTATAATTCACAAAAGGTCAAAATACAGTTTAATGTATGTATATTACTATAAACAAGAAATTTTAAAGAGCCTAAAATTTCAACTCATAATTTTACTTACCATTGTGTAAGATGAACCCTA
The DNA here is from genome assembly GCA_028023455.1 of Epiperipatus broadwayi. Classification (NCBI taxonomy): domain Eukaryota; kingdom Metazoa; phylum Onychophora; class Udeonychophora; order Euonychophora; family Peripatidae; genus Epiperipatus; species Epiperipatus broadwayi. Next base: position 120,751 of record JAQFVV010007006.1, on the reverse strand, counting down.
TGTTTTAAGCATTTTTAAGAGGAAAAAGAGCATCCTATACACCCACAAATACAATATACATTTTAACTACCCTTTAGATAATAACAAAAATATGCAGCTTAATGACATCAATATATTTGTTTCTAATTTTGAAAATAATAAAAAACCTGAAGAAATTTTAAAATATGGTAGTGATGTGTTAGATTTGAAAATACTATTTTTTTGTCATACATGAACTCATGATGTTCTACCACCTGGTCTTAAGGTCTTTTTTTTTCAGAATTAGGCAAGACTAAGTAACTATCATGCAATATCATTTATTCACTGGAGCAATAAACTTTAAAAAAAATTGTTGAATAGTTTGCTTGCATTTATAAATAAATGACCTGTAACTCAATGTTATTTTTAAAGAAACAAAAAGAAAAAAAAGGATGAGTGTTGATTGGAGGTTTTTAACAGCAGTAATAATAAATATATTTGAAACAAAAAGCATTGTAAACATAGTTTATTTTGTCAGATAGATGTAAGAAAAGTATCAAAAATAAGGCCATGATTTACATATTGCTTTGTCAATCTATTTGATGGAGTTGATTCAACTGGAAATTGCAATCTTATGTTTACATTTCTTTTATTATTGAAATGTAATTCTTTATAGCATTTTTTTGATAGACTGTTATACTTCACTTTTCTTTTTAAACCTGATTGGTCTTCATAGCATCATTTATTTTATTACATATTGCATTCACTTAAAGCCTGCTGATGGTCAATATTTTGCTTTTTTTTTTGTCCAATACATACAATGTTCACAGACTAAATTGTTCTTTATTTTCATTTCATAAAAGAGTATAAAAAAATCATTAATTTCACTATTGCTTCACCAATTAAAAATTAAGTCATAGAAATACAAACTTGACTTATATAAAACTGGAAATTTTTTTTTCATATACATTCTGAGCATACACTTTTTGCTTCCTATGTAAAGTACATTTGTATTGCAAAATATGCATCTTTTTCATTTTAATTAATGTTTTTGTAATTCCACAATGTATATTTAATTTTTGTTTTAATAGTTGGACATTTACATTTAATTAATTCATTAAATAGTGTTGATGTCGAGAAATAATATTAGGATAACTGTTATATAATACTGACTTACAGATTAATTTATAAATTAAATTTGTATATTTAAAATCTTTTTTTAGTTGTAATTGAGATGTTTTGAACTTTTAACCATTTTTATTCTATTTGGTTTTGTATAGATAGCAGTTGGAGAGATAAAGTACAATTATATTAAGTTTACTATTGACTTACAAATTACTTTATAAATTAAACATATAATTTCGAACCTTTTACTCATTGTAATTGATAGGTTTATTTTAAAATTTTACTAATATTATTTTCCTGTGAAATTTTAAATTTATTTACTTTAGAAAAAGTGACTAAAAATAGTCAATTAAAAAAAATATTTAATGTCATATTTAAATAATCTTAATTATATATACAATGCAGAAAAAAAATCACATTTTTACAAAGCACATACTATTTAAGTGACTTTTTTATATTTGTGTAAAATGAAAAATTATTTTTGCATGTATTTGAGTTTCCATTAACCTTCATGCTAAACTCAGTTATGAAATATATTCAGTTTTTATAAATAAAATGATACAATGTTAAGCAGTATTGAAATCTGATATTACATAATTCAGATAATTACTTGTGTAGATGCTTTTATTACTCAGTAAAAAAAAAATTTTGGAGATAAATAATGGAGATAATATATGTTGAATCATTGAAACTTGTTTTAGTGCAATGCTTTGTTAATATATATGCATAAATGATTGAAAGAAGTTACATTAAATAAAAAAAACATAAAGGAATTTAAATAATAATGAAGATACAGCAGTTTTAGGTATGTTTAAGAATTGAATTTGTGCTTAGTTTTAAATATTCTTTTCAACATGATGGTTTTAATATATAGAAAGTATTTGAATATTTAATGATAATTAACAGTCAAGAATTAGCTATACGACTGTAGTTATTTATTGACACATTTGGATTATCCTAATATATTTTTTTCATTTAATTATAATGAATTAGTCATGATTTCTACTTTCTTAGAATAAAATCTTTCAATCTCTAAAATAAATGTGGTATGTTATGTTGCATAGGATCAATAAAATGAATAAATGTTGAAGTCAATTATGATCTATCAGCGCACTTGACTTTGCAAAAGTTAGAACTATTCGCTAAATTAGCATAAAAGCTGTCATAGTAAAAGGAATATGTAAAATTATTAACACAAAATTGAGCTATATTTAAAATAAATTTTGTATAGCTAAGAATCAATTATAAATAGGATAATTATATTTTTTTTATTTGTTCAATATTTATTTATTAATAATTTGTATATTCAGATTTAATTTATTTGTTTATTTCTTTAGAGGCAGATCTGAAATGAAGATCAAGGCATGAACAGAATAACCAAGAAATCAATTCTGTACTAAAACACAAAATATATATTATGGCCATATACTAGGTTCTTTAATTATATAAACAATGTTAAGGTAGATCACCTTTAAAGTTCACAGACATCCTGTGCATTTTTCTTCACTCACTTGTCTTCAGAATGACAAGGAGTTAATTGTATGATGCACTAACTCTTACCTGAACTTAATTTCAGTGACTGTCCAGACTAATACATATATTTTTAAACTCTTCCAACCCTTGTTTTTTGCTAGAAAAAGTTAATATCAACAAATATCAAATGGCTTTTTCATGTTTATAAGAGCAATTATCTTTATTGTTATATATGGTAAACATGAATAAACAATGGATAACAAATACATTGTTAAAAATCTTCTCTTTACACCAAACTCTGACTTCTACTTTCATTAATACTAAGTTTCAAATTTGGAATTAATGCACTTATGCATAAGATGAAGTTTACTACTCATGGAAAGAAAAAAGTATGATGTTGGTAACAACCCTTCTAGAAAAGGTCTACAATTTTCATAAAATTGTATGATAACTAAACAACCTATGTTCAAAACCTTAGTTTATGAATTTTAGGGTATTTATTTAAATAGAATAAAAAGTGTCTACTTAATATTTTAGTACTTACAGCTTTAAATTATGCTATTCACTAATAAATGCAAAAGTCAGAAACCAGTCAGGAGATTACCCAAGGTGAAGGGAAGTCCTCTTGGAAACATGAGTAAGCATATGATAGAGAATGGCTGACATTTAACTGAATATAAAATAACTAGGTATATTTATTTCATTTATACTTTTAGACAGAGAATATATTTACCTGCTTCATCTTTTACTTCAGCAAAAAAAAAAAAAATTCATTAATAGTAAATGTAGAAAAAATGTTTTTAAAACACATTGTTTTTACATCAATTTATAATACAAAAAAATTTTAACATATTTCTGATTGCCCTTAGAAAAATCATTTACTATATCACTGTAGTTAGTATCTAACATAAAAAGTTTTAAAGATAATTACAAAGTCCTTGTTTTTTACTTTGAGTGGTAAGTTTTAAATTGTGCTTTATGCAAAAAAGCGAAGCTTATTATTATTAGAAAAGAATTATATGGTGGAGTGCTTTCAGAGAACTTGAGTCTCCATAATCATAGCCTACTTTAAGTGAAGTTTAATTACCGCTAAACTTCGCTAAAAGAAGGCTATGAATATCGAGACTTAAGTTCTCTGGAAGCTCTCAGCCGTATAATTCTTTTCAAATAATAATAAGCTTCACTTTTTTGCATAAAGCGCAATTTAAAAGATAATTATATAAAAAATTTGGACACAAACTTTTAAGCTCTCTTCAACTATTTGTTCCATCTCATTCAACCAATACCCATGCCAACTCTTGAAAAAAATAAATGATTGCCAATATATGTATTTTGTGCTGAATAAGCAATCATCAGATGCTTCAAATAATCTCTCAAACATATATATTATCAGTGCTTAGTTTATAAGTAGAAAATCTTCAAACTCTTCAGCTCTCCATACCACTAAAAATCTGATGGAAAACCAGATCTTGATGCCAATATTATTGTCATATCTATGAGTAGATCTAGTCCTGTCCATAAGTATGAGGATTAGCTATCTTAATATAAATCAAACACTGATTACATGTGGGAAATGATCGGGACAAACTGATTCAAGCTATTTCAGCACAAAATCCATATATTGGAGATGGTTTTTTACATGTGTGGTCATGTGTATTGGTAGTACAAGATAAAACAGCTGAAGAGAGCTTGAAAATTAGTTCAAATCCCTTATATAATTACATCCAAAATTCCAATTATATAAATTATTTTTATATTCAAGAAAATATTAGATTCAGTCTGTATTCAGCCCATCCCTTTTCTGTGTATTTAATGGATGGGTCTGAGTGAAAAGTACTCATGACATGACAATAATATTGACATCAACAAGAGATTTGGACTTTTCATCATGATTTTCAATGGTATTGATGGTTGAAAAGTAGGAAGGTAGAGTTAATTGAAACATGTCTATTAAAGTTGAAGGATTTATATCTTAATATAATCTAAGCATTGATAATACATATGGGTGGGAGATGGTGAATTGGATCAACTGATGAGGGCTGCTTCAGTATGAAATCTGCATACTGAAGACTTTTTCACATGTGTATTGATTGTATGAGATGGACTTGATGGCTGAATGAAGCTTGAAATTTTATGTTGATATCTTTTATATAATTACATCTAAACCTTCAAGTATATAAATTATCTTTATATTCAACAATATATTTAAGTGTTAATAAATGAAAGCTAAATAATTTCTGAATACTGAGGGTTTTTTTTAGAGAGCAAGTCTAGTAGATTCATTAAAATACTGAAGTAAAGTTTGTAGTTTCTGATATTTGGAGAAAAAAATGTTATAATAATCAAATATTTTTGTCATTTTAATAAATTTTATGTGCAGAATAATTAAAAAATACAAAAATATTTTCCTATTTTAAAACTTACATAGAAAAATTCATAATTGATGAATACCTTTAAGATGACTAGCTGCAAAAATTTTAAAATCATTATCTTTATTTTATAATAATGATTGCTTTCAATGATACATTACCTTTATAAATATACATTTCAAATACAAAAAACAAACATATATGAATATAATTTTATTTCAGTTATCCAAACCTTCATTAAAAAAATTCTTAACTTTTTTTTCTTAAAATAGTATGCATACACATGATAAAAATGTCTTAAGTTGTCATATTAAAGAAACTATTTGGTTCTTTCTTTAAGCTGTCTATAGTATCATCTTTGAAACAGTAAATGTGTTATGTTGCACCATAGTTAAACTCTTCATCACAAAACTTTTTAAATAATGGCATCAGTAGCTGGGATTCATTATTTTTAATTCAAATTAGGCAAAATTATTGTTGAAAACATTTCAATAATTTAAACGGTATATAGTTGTAAAGCAATTAGTCACAAGAAAACTGTCAAGTGCTTTTCAAAATTTCATGATTATAAAAAAAAACAAGAGATGAAAGTATGAAATACATTGTCACATTCCACATGTTAGGACTCAAAAATTTTTGTAAAAACACCATAACATATGTCTAAATTGAATTTTCTCCTTCCTTTAGATTCATAAAGTATTTATTGTTTCAAGACAATTCCCAATAATAAGTTTTGAACAAATGATCATCTCAAATTCTATGAGAATTTTAATTATTCACAAAAAGCACAACCATTTTGTGGCTATGTAAAGATTTTTCATAGTTTTGACTACCATCTTACCTGAACTATAAATTGGGAACCAATATCTCATGAAAAGTTTTAAAGACTTAACTAAGATATTCTTTGCAATTTAGGAATTATATTATTAGAATTATTAATCAGTCAATTAACATTTGGATGAACACAAAATGAAATATTATACTTTTCTTTAAATATTTTCTTAATTAATTTAGATTGCATGTTATTTATAAATGGCATAGATATCCATTTTTTATTATCTAAAGTAACACTGCAAACACTTTTCTTATTATTAAATGAATTTACTGTAATTCTAAGAGTATAATTCCTAAATTGCAAAGAAGTAATATAATTTATCAAATTTCATGTGGATGTCAGAAATTTTATATCGGTGAATCGAGATGTTCTGTGAAAAAAAGATTGAAGGAGCATCAATTATTATATAATCGAATTAAAAATAATGTAAACAGTCAATTTAATACAGCTTCAGTATTCTTTGACCATGAAAAAACTTGTAATTATAAGTTTATATTTAATAGTAATGAAATAAAAATATTAATGGAAGAAAGAAATCATAAAAAAAGGAAAATTAAAGAGGCAATATTAATTGATAAATATAAGAATGATGTTATTAATAGGCAAGATGCAAATATGGCGATACACAGCTTATGGAAATATATGTAACATTAAGTTTAAAAAATTTGTAATTCAGTTAAAGCTGAGGAGGATTCCCATGTAATCGAAAGCGCTACAAAAGAATTTTAACTATAATATTGTATTTACCATTAAAATTTTTTTATTTTATTTATATATATATTTTATAAAGGGTACTGTATTTTACATTTACTACATATATGTGTGTGTGTGTATGTATATACTATTTTGATTGGTGAGAATCATCCAACTATAGTGACCACCATCCAAAATAAAAACAAGGATAACGACTTCTATAAGCAGAATAAAAGCAAGAGGATGTCAATTATATAGATTCTCATGAGTAAAATGCAAATATTTATATATATATATACATGGTCAATGCATTTTATTCCAAGTCAAATTAGAGTTCCATGCCAGCAATGAAAAATATAGAGATTATATGATTGCTTACTTAGATTAAGAAAATCAGTAAATCAAATTGTTAAATATTATTTTCTTCTGTATACTCTGATTAAGTAGTTTTAAAAAAAGTAATAGAAATCCCTTAGCCATATTTTAACATGTGCAGCAAATAAATATTCACAATTTATATATTGTAATTATTAAAATAAAAAGATGCAATGAATCAATTTCTGATGTTTATATTAAATAAATAATTTTGAAAAAAATGTGACCAAATCATTTTGACATGTAGCATATCCATTTGTCTACATTCTTTCTTCTGTATAAGTTCATGTAAAATTTTAAGTGTAATACTCTTTATGATTTAGTGTGTGGAAAAAGTGTTTGCTTTTATGAAAAGTGAACCACTAAATTCTATTTTGAGGGCTTAACATAACCAAGGAGGCCAAATAATTGACATTCACTCCACATTGTTACAGCAATGTTTTTTTGTATTGTAAGTGAATATGCTCTTTTCAGACACATCATACAGGAACTATTTAATGTTAATTGACATTTTATTTTTAGTTCTAAAATTAAAAAGTAACATGGCCATTCTTCTCATTTCATGCACTTATCTAAAGTTCAGTCTTCTTGAAACCAGCAAAATTGTGTGAAGTTTTTTTCATATTTAAAATCATGACAGAAAAATTAATTGTGATTCAAATTATTGTATGCAGTTTTGTGTGGCCATTACAATATTAACAAAATTGCAAAACAATAAATAACTTATCAAATGGTAAAAGTATATACAAATATAAATAACTATTTATTGATTGTATGTGTTATATCTATAAATCATTATATATTAAACATTTTTGACAAGAATATAAGGTAATAGTTATTATAACCTTTGGAATGATCTATGTATATTATGTATGAACATAATTTACTTATTTAAGAACATTTGAAAGCATTATTATAAATGGTAGGTGACATGATCCAACATGGAATGTCTGTAATGTAGACTTCGATTGAATCACCTTCAATGCTCTCCCTGGCATATATTGCAAAACACTGTTTTAGCAACACATGCATTCATATTCATCAGGTAAATCATTTCAAATAGTTTAGTAAATACAAAATTTAATATTCATGTGTGTAACACATTGAATGCCTTAATATGTGATTCACACATGCTAGCATCATAAAGTTTTTTGTCCTAAATAGCTAACACTATGTTCCCATATAACACATGAATTAACTTAGAGATGGCTCTACTGACAGCTTAGAGAGAATCTGTCACCATTCTGCCGGCACATACAGTAGATATCTTGAATATCAATTATTCCTTAATGAAAAGTCATAGACCAAATCTTAGAAAAAGTGTAATATTCATGCACTTTCCATTCTTATACTTAAACAAAAGGTGTTAAGATTCATATCTATGATTAATAAAAAGATTAATGAGCATAAACATTAAGTGTTAAGGCCATTCTTTATTTGAGAAATACTGTAGCCAAATTTTGCAAAGGTAAAATAAATTTAGATTCACAAAAAATATAATTCAATTCCTGCTGTTTTATTTTTTAATAGTTTATAACTGGAATTGTTCAAGCTTGGCTTCAGCAATAATTCAATCATTTGATGTGATAGTATTATGGACATCTGGTGGTATAGTGATGTTTCTGATATCTGCTTTCAAAACTACAACTAATACACTTAAGCATTGATCCTATATTTTTTCAGTCTAAAAACCTAGCACTTTGAACCATCAAATATTTAACTGTCATATCTATGTAGACAAAATATTAGATTAATTTCTATATGGTGAAATAGGGTATCATTGCTGAGGCATGGAGTAGACATAAATAGTAGTTTAGAGAATAATTGTAAATATAGATTAGCTATCAGCCAAAACTTAAAAACATGTTGTAATAAAGTTCTGAAAGTGTACCCAGCAGTTGGATTATAAAGTGGCCCAAATCCTATTGTTGGGGTGAACGAAAATGGGAAAAAACCATCAAGCCATTTAATAAAGCTGCCCATATATCCAGTAAAGCCTAATATGATGGGCTGAATAAATTAGCTCTCTCTTCCCATCTGCATCATGAGAAATCTCCAAGTCATGTTTGGGTGAACACCAACAGATGTGTATATACCATTCAGCCTCAATAAAAAACACTCTTTAATGCAAGATTTACCAGCTCTCTCTCCCCATCTGCATCATGAGAAATCTCCAAGTCATGTTTGGGTGAACACCAACAGAAGTGTATATACCATTCAGCCTCAATAAACAAACACCCTTCACTGCAAGATTTACCAGTAATGGAAGATCACCAAAGATAAATTCAAGGTAAAGATTTTATATAATATTCAATTGACAAAACAATTTAAGACTCTTACAATGCTTTATTATCCACCCTTTCCTCCAGCTTACAGTTTCAATTGCCCCAGCAATGTTGTTCAGCACATTATATCTCCTAATCTCAACTATTACAATCAAATTATAAAGATTTTACATATTTGAAGTATTCTGAAAAATATAAAATGAAAAGTGTATTTATAATAGAAATGTTAAGAAATATAATTCCCATTATGATTATGGGAAAGATAAAATGAAAAATTTAATAATAATTACATCCACAACTTTTTATAAATTTAATGAATATTGACTTGAAAATAAGCTCTATAATAAAGATATAAAAAATATATGTCAAACTTTTATATATGCCTCTTGAGAATTAATGTAAAATAAACATTCCATGATTTAAACATGTGCATATATATGTATTTTAAAATGAAACAAACACAGTATTATCTGGATTTATAACATAAAAGAATTATCCTACAACTTAAATTTTTTAAAAATTAAAAAAAAAAAGGTTGATAAATTAATGAATGGAGTACCTGTCAAACAAATACTGACTTTTATTATAAGAATTGATAACTGATTTTTCTTCGTTCATACACACATATATATGCGAATTTTATATTACAAAAGGGATTAGTAATTAAAGGAATATTATTTACTTTTACAATATTAAATGTGTGTTTCTGCAGACATGGAAAAGAAAATGTGTCATCAGAATTGATTTAAAATACACATACCTGAATGAATTGGAAATGTGTCTATGAATTAGAAATACTTCTACATGACTATATACCTAAATAAATTACAAATGCTGCTGTATAATATATGGCTACATACTTGAATGAAGTAGCAATGCTTCTATATAATGCACATCAACATACATGAATGGATTAGAATTCTGCTATACACAGATTAAATATATGGTTATATACCCGAATGAGGAATCATGCTAACATCAGTGCACTGCCCTATAAAATTAATACATGTCTATGGCCAGTGGGGATTTATATGAAATGCTGTAGGATATTGAACAAATTTTTACCTTGTAGCAATAAAGAAAAACATCTGGGATGTACACACTGTTAATGAATTTTTAGGAAAAACTTACTATCAAATAATTGTTGAATATTGTTACATAAAATAATCTATCTAGTCAGTTTTATTTCATGACTCATCATTCATTTCACTTGTTCACAAGAATCATGCCTCCTGAACTATCTTTACGATAACCAGATATGAATAAGCAAGGTTGTCATAAGAGGGAACTCTGGTGGTGCTGTTTAAGAAACCAAACATACATTTTCTAAATGTTTAGTCTTTTTAATCCTACATCCTATGAGCAGCCAATATTGCTGTAAGTGGGTAAGATAAACATTTGGTAACACTAATCTTTAGTTCCTTCTCACAATACACTCATCAGGCAATAAAATCAACCAGGAGAGGGGTTAAAACACTAACTAGCCAACCTGATTTAAGCTTGGGTAACCTAAAGCATCACTATTACTCAAAATAAATAAAAAATCTCATAGAGAATATTGTCGTAGAAAATTCATGAGTTATATGTGTGTGGCTGAATACGTAAAATAAAGTTTTTTGTACAACTGTCTAAAAAAATTTGTTTTGTCTTACCGTGTATTAAATTTCCTAGAAATATTTATTTCACATATGCAAATGTAGATATTTATGTATATAAATACTTTAATAATAAGTGTAATAAACGACTGCACATGTACTTTACAGATCAAGCAAGTATAAATTAATACTCTAACTCCAAACACAAGATAAAGTCTTTTTAAAAGACAGAAAGAATTCACTCTATCTTTTCACCCAAACTCTATGTATAGACAAATCTGAATCATTTGGAACAGAGAGCATGAAGATATAACTAATCCCTTTAAATTACTTTTAATATGAATTCTGTCAATGATGCTTGCGAAATCTTTACAATTTATGATATGTCATAATTAACTGAAAATTTTAATATAAATAGGTATTTATTTATATAGTGCTATGTTTATAGATTGTAATAAGTATAATAAACCACTGCACATGCGCTTTGCAGATCTAACATCTATAAATGAATATGTATATTACAGTTTTCAGTTAATGAGGTATCATAAATTGTAAAGATTTTACAAGAAATTGTAATATATAGGGTATATGAGCACAGACTTTCACATGACCCACCACTCTCCACTCTATCTCATAACTCTGATACACTTGAACAAATATATGTTAAAAACATAAATAATCACCAATAAACGTATTTCATGCTAAACCAGCAATCATCAGTTGGTCCAGATTATCATCACTACATATATATGCTATAAGTGCTCAGATATATATTAAGATAGCTAATCTTCATACTTTAAAGACAGGCTTCAATATACTCTATACTCCAACCATCCATCCAATTGAAAATCTAATGATGGAATGCTCAATGGCCATCCTGAGGCTGAGATTCTTGTCATACCCATGTTGACCTAAGGACAATCTGACCCCTCATGTACAGGACATAATCCATTTAATACATAGATGGACAGTAGGAGTGTGGAGTAGATTGACGTCTGTCCATTAAAGCATGAAGATTGGCTATCTTAATATGTATCTTCACACTTATAGCATATATGTGTAGAGATGATAATCTGGCCCAACTGATGATTGCTGGTTTAGCATGAAATACATATATTGGTGATTCTTTATCTTTTCATCATATATGTGTTCAAGTGTATCAGTATTATGAGATAGAGTGGAGAGTGGTGGGTGGGTCGTATGAAAGTCTGTGCTCATATATCATATACATTACATATATTGACACAGGTATATAATAAGCCTGTGTTTCAGTTATTACATAATAGAGATGTCTGGCCATCCCTTGTATATGTATTAAATGAATTATGTCCTTACATGAGGGGTCAGAATGTCCTTAGATGAACATAGGTGTGGCAAAAATCTCAGCCTCAGGATAGCCTTTGAGCATTCCATCATCAGATTTTCAATTGGATGGACATTTGGGGTGTGGAGTAGATTGAAGCCTGTCCATTAAATTATGAAGATTGGCTATCTTAATATATATCTGAGCACTTGTAGCATATGTGTAGAAATGATAATCTAGACCAACTTATGATTGCTGGTTTAACATGAAATGAGTATATTTGTGATTATTTATCTTTTCAACATATGTGTTCAAGTGTATCAGTGTTATGAGATAGAGTGGAGAGTGGTACGTCATGTGAAAGCTTGATTATTTTGGTAACACTTATAATAGAATTTCATTAGTTTAGAAAAATAAGCTACAAATCCTTATCAAATGTCTACTTATTAAAGTTAAATGAGTTTTAACCTGTTAATTTATTAACATAAACTGCAATAAAACAGTGTTACCACTAAAATGCAATAAAGCCACATTATTCTATAAAATTTGTGGGTATATAAATTTATAATCCTACTTTTTCAAAAAAATTATCATAGACTATTAATACCATTTTATTATCATTATATCTACACATTACTAATATAAACTAAAAATAAATTTCATAACCAGCCTGTGAAATGAGTCCATTGTATATTGAATAACAAGTCTAAAATTTTTTGAGGTCTTTTATTATGATTATTTAAGCAGAATTATTATATATATGCCCAACTCTACACAAAAATGATTTGCACTAGAAGCCAATTAAATTAAAATCTTCAGTTTGAAGAATAAATAAGCTTCATTCAATTGAAATAGCAGTAGTGTTTTTGCTGTTGTATGCAGAAATTTACTTCATTGCTGTCGATTGTTCAAATATATAATTTAAGATACCTCTTAAATGTACTTACCTCTAAAGTGAGCAATCACTACATTGAAGTACTTATTAATGTGTTTGTGATCAAACAGAATAACGAATCATTATCATAATAGGCATTTCCAAACTGCATAAAACCTACATTAAGACATTTTTCATTATCTGAAAGAAAAAAAAATACACTTCTCAAGATAGCAAAACAGTAAGCATTACAATCTCCTGTTTAGTAAAATGTTTATTTTCATGAGTTTCCCAATCACTTTTAACAATTGCTTTGTAATCACACAATCGACAAGTAAATACTTGATTAATTAAGTAACACTTACTTGCAGACTTGACACCACACACACTATATTGAAAAGGGTTTCCTTTTGTATGCAACCTTAAACTGCTCTTGTCATCAGCACCATTTTCACATAATCTCCATTGAAAAGCTTTTTCTCCTTTATGTGTTCTTTCATGCTGTCTTAAATGGCCCTTGTGTGTGGTTTTGAACATGCACAAACTACACTGAAAACCTTTTCCTATATGTTTTCTTTGATGCACCCTTAAACTAGATCTATGAGCGGTCTTAAATTCACACAAATTACAAAGGAAAGGCTTCTCCCCTGTATGTGCTCTTTCATGCATTCTTACACTAAACTTTCGTGCTGCTCTGTATACACAGAAACTGCATTGATATGGCTTTTCTCCTGTATGTGTTCTTTCATGCTCTGTTAAAGGACTCCTGATGGCACTTTTATATGGACACAAACTGCATTGAAAAGATTTCCCTCCTGTATGTATTCTTTCATGCACTCTTAAACTAGTTCTATATGCAGTCTTATATTCACATAAATTACATTGGAAAGGTATCTCGCCTCTGTGTGTTCTCTCATGCTGGGTTAAATGCCTCTTCTGAGCACTTTTATATGTGCACAAAGAACATTGATAAGGTTTTTCACCTGTATGTATTCTCTTATGCAGACTTATACTAGTACTATATGCAGTCTTAAATTCACATAAATTACACTGAAAAGGTTTTTCTCCTGTATGAATTCTTTCATGTATTATTAAACTATTCTTCTGAGCAGTTTTGAATGGACACAATGTGCATTGGAACAGCCTTTCTCCTGTATGTGTTTTTTCATGCTGTGTTAAACCACTTTGTACAGCACTTTTGAATTCACACAAACTACATTGATAAGGTTTATCACCTGAATGTATTCTTTCATGTCGTCTTAAAATACTTTTATATGCAGTCTTATATTCACACACACTACATCGAAGCGATTTTTCTACTGTAGGTATTCTTTCATGTTGTCTTAACCATTTTTGTTGGATAGTTTTGAAGTCACTACATTGATAACGTTTTTCACCTGTATGTACTCTTTGATGCACTGTTAAACCAATTTTATATGCAGTCTTAAATTCACATAATCTGCATTTAAAATGTTCTCCTGTATATGTTCTTTCATGCTGTGTAAAATGACACTCATGGGCGGTTTTGAATTTGGACTGATTACATTGAGGCTCTTCACCTGTATGTATGTTTTTTTCATGCAATCTTAAACTACTTTTATATGCAGTCTTGAATTCACATAATAAACATTGAAAACGTTTTTCTCCTATATGTGTTTTTTCATGTTGTGTTAAACAATACTGTTGTGCAGTTTTGAAGTCGCACAGGCTACATTGATAAGGTTTTTCACCTGTAAGTATTCTTTGATGCACTTTTATATTATATTTATATGCAGTCTTGAATTCACATAAAGGGCATTGGAAAGGTTTTTCTCCGGTCAGTGTTATTGTGTGCAGTCTTGAATTAATCATTTGGGAACTTTTGAATACACAAACTACATTGAAAGGCTTTTTCTGCATGTACCTTTCATGAGCTGTGAAACTACCTTTAGCTGCAGTGTTATACTCACACAAACTACGTTCAAAATGTTATTTTTCTTTGTTATTTCATGCATTTTGAAACATCCTTTTACAGCTCACCAATATTCACACAAATTATAATGAAAAGGTTTATTTCTTTGCTGTCTTAAATTCAGATAAATTACATTGAAAAGGGTTTTTTCAATGTTTTTTCATGTATTCTAAAACTTATCCTTTCAGCAGTCAATTGCTAACACAAACCATATTGAAGAAAGTTTATCTGTGTTCCTTCGTTCATACTTAAATTTTACTTATCTGCAGTCTTTAGTTCATACCAACAATACTGAAGAGAATTTTTATCCACCTTCTTTCATGTATTCTAAAGCTTTTATCCCCAGCTTTAAATTAGCACATAGTAAATTGAAAAGATCTTTTTCCTGTGTTTTTTCATGTTTTCTTATAAATCATTTATAAAACCTTTTCAATTCACACAAAGTACAATACATATCTTTTTATAGTGTAATAGGTTTTTCCATAATTTGTTTTAATAAATGCCACATAAATACAGTTATTTATTTTTCTATTATACCTTATTTTAAATGGCTTCTTTCAACATTTCTCATTCTTAGACATTTGACCCTCAATCACAAAAATTTACAGGTTTTCCATTTTTCCCATATTATATTTTCAGAAAGATGATAGTATTTAGTAATATCCAAAACCATTAAACAAATATTTTATAGATTACATGACTAAATATTTCATTGGAAAAAAATCTTATTAATCAGGACTTATTTTCTACTAAGACAATTTGAGAACTTTTATAGAAGTACATTCATATATTCAGAAAATGTTATTATTTTAAATATATGTTTAAACATATTATAAATACTTGTTTTTATCTGACTGGCAAGAAAATAAAATTGGATATATATCCTCATACTGTTTTAAAAAAATTTGAAATTCAAAACTGCTTGGCTTTATTTTAATAGCTCTTAATTTCATAATATTTTTGTACAAATAATTAAATGAATTTCATTTCAACTACAAGGTTTTGTCAAAAAATATTGGTTTGATTACAAGTGTTACAATCCCTGCATGAATATGAAGACTTGTTCACTTAGTAATGTCTTTAAAATTTAAATCATAGACTTTTTTTTACCAAATGCCATTTTTTCCATGCCTTAGACCTAAAGAAAACACACAAAAAAATATTAATCACATTTTTTTTACATGCATAACATGTGATAGATGACAAATAAAAATAGTTTACTAAGGAAGCAGAAATTGATTTTCATTACAACATTTTTAAAGATTAAAGCTTTTTATCAAATGAAGCTTTTAATATCTTTATTGATCAAAATGTATCATATTTTCAGTTACTAACAACAGAGAAAATCAAAATCCTTTTTTTTAATACTCATGTCAAGAATTATTATTAAGGAAGTAATATAACTTTCTACTTCTTTCCTATGTATTGATTTCTACTTTAACATATCATACCATTTACACCTCTCATTTACACCTCTCTTAAACACTTTATCAAAACTTTTATTTATATCTAACTAACAGTTTCAACTGCACTGCAGTCATCATCAGAGCTCTTGTTAATTCAATTTTCAAATTAACAAGAGTTCTGATGATGATGGCAGGGCAGTCAAAATTGAGTTTGATATAAATATAAGTACTGATAAAGAATATAAGAAAGGTGTAAATGTGATAAGAATTATTATTTAAATCAAATTATTTTTGCTTTACATAAAACCCAAGAAGAAATTGCAAACAATCACATATATAGATATATGAACTACAGACAGAAAATCAACATAACATTAACATATATAAAAAGAAGTTTATGAATATTTATAGTGGCAAGTCTGCATTTCTCAATTTCAGTACCACTTAACCTATCATTAATTCCAAGCCAATTTCAGAGAAATAAAGTATTTATTTATAGAATATTGAAAACAACAGCAAAAATAAAAAATTCCTTCCCACTCTATTCTGTGACTATCTTTTGAAGAGCATAACTATAAAATTTCATATATTAAGCACAAAGGTATAAATATATAAAATATATAAAGAATTTACATATAAAAAACTAAATTCATTAGTATAACTTATTACTGCCTTTATTTTTCCAGACTTCTCTTTGCTATACAATAGTTATCATTCATTGGTTTTCATTAATAAAATTCAAACATAGGTATAATAATCTTTAAATATACACATAGAGAGACAGATACAAATTCAGGCTCTATTTTTACATAAGTGAAGAAATTGATATTCTATAAATTACATATATGTACAATTATGAGCTTCAGTTTGATTAATAAATAAGATTTATGAAATATGATATTCAATCTCCATTTTTGTATAATTAATATTAATTGAATAAATATGAATCTGGCTAAAATGTTTTTATTCCATCCTTTTGCAAATAACAGCGATTTGCTTATTGATAAAAAAAGTGTAAGAAATGGACTCATAGCTGAAAAAAAAAGAATGATTAATTTTAAAAACAATAAGCTGTTTTATTCTAAATGTGTATAAAATTATATGTGCAATATATACAATTCTATAATTATTTTAATGATATGACAAAAATATTTTCATAGATGACAATAACATATGTAGATAAATGAAATTACTATTTACTGTACTGTATTGTAAAGCAATATTTGGTAAAAGGTGAAATATCTTGTAGACAAAGAATAAAATTTACTATTGTTTCTGTAATGTTATACATAAATTTAAAATGTTTTTTATTATTATTTGAGGATTTTATGTAGAGGAATTTTTTTTGGCCAATCTGTAGTCATTCTATGAAAGCAAACAGCTTGAGAAATTAAATTAGTGAACACAAATTTCAATTGAATACCTCAAAAACTCAGTCAATAATGATAATTAATTCTACAATCATACTTCAACAAATCAAATAACTAATAATAGCCATTCCAATATTTATGCAATTCTTGCCTATTTCTGCATTTTTCTCAAAAAGATCTCATAACTTCCAATCAACTCTCTTCATTATAAGTTCTTCCATTTTAAAACAGAATTATCTTTAATATTATCTTATGCGCATTAGTGTTTTTTTTTAAATTTCTTCTCACAATTTTTTAATCTTAATAGTTTACTTATTCAAAATAATATAATTTACAATTTTTATTTAGTAAATATATGCTCACACCCATCTTTCAACTAACCTGGTGTGTTAAAATGCTTAGTTAATTATCAAACAATGCAGTTTCATAAAGTAAAAATATCATTCAGGAAAATGTTATCATCCAAAATAATAAATGAAAATGTATATAACCAATGGAAAACGTTGCTTAATTGCAGAGTTGTCTATTACTGTTCAAGTGTTTTTTTGATTTACAGTTTGATAACTAATATCGAATTTTGTCTCTCAGAAAATCACTTAATAAAGTTATTTTCCTATATATAGATTTGTGTGTACATACATATTAATTAATAACTGTCTCATGACAATATATAATTTCTGTTTGGATATATTACATTTTTAGAAAAAAGTAGACTGAATATTTGCCACAAAAAAAAAAGCTCAAAAAACAACAAAAAGTAATTCCATGAATATCCTTCAAAAATAAAGAATTTAATGAGTTAAATAATGAGTTGTAAATAATATTTGTCTAAATCGCATATTGTTACTAAATTAGTAATAAATTGAAAGGTTGCTAGTCTTTCACATGTGCCTACTGTTGTTTCTCAGACAGCCTGTTTAACACCTGATTGGCTGTCTGAGAAACAACAATAGGCACATATGAAAGACGAGCAACCTTTCAATTTATAATGTGTTGTATTAAAAGAATCATTCTCAATGATAGGCATGGAATGGATTATATCTAATAATATAAATTCTATGTAAGCTGAAATGAATAATTTCTGTAACAATTAACTTTTTGAAACATCAGTTAGTTTATTGGAGAAGACCCTACTAAACATACATGAAAATAAACATATTTTTAGTATAACCTTTACTCTATAAAAGAAAACTTTCAATTGTTATACCAACTAAAAATCAGTGAAATATAGAACTACAGTGATGAGAAGAAAGGAGTCAGCATGTGGAACAATAACACTAGAATTCCAAAAAGTAATAAAAAAAAACTTATAGAAGAATTAGTTACTCACAAAAATATACACATACAATAATATAATAAACAAAAATTAAAGTTCCCAAAATCTCTTAACAACCATTTATTCATATTGAAAACAGATCATTTAAAAATATAAGGCAGACATTTTATCATTAAGATACTATAAATGGTTATATTAAATGATTGAAGCAATATTCCATCACAGGTTTATATCTAAATAAACTCCCATAATAATTACTAAGATATAAATTAACATTGTATATCCATATGTTAATCCAAAAATTAATGAAGATAAAATAATTTGTAAAATGTAAGGTAAAAGTATTTCATATTACTTAAATATTAGGTTATATTTGAACATAAGTACACTTTAGATAATTTGATATTAGTTGTGATTATAGAGGATTTGAATACAGACTTTCAAACTATCTACAGCTATCCCTTCTATCTCATGCAAATGATACACATGACCCCACATGAGAAAAAGATAAATAATCTGCAATATATGAATTTGGTGCTGAAACAGCACTCATCAGTTGATCCAGATCATCGTTTCTCACACATATTTAATCGGTGATGAGTATATATTAAGGTAGCATATCTTCAAACTTTAATGGACAGGCTTCAAACTTCTCCACCCTCCAACTCTTCACTTATCCATACCATTCAAATTCTAATGTTGGAACACCCAGTTTCCTTGTTGATGCCAATATTATTGTAATGCCCATGTCAATGTTAGGTCACTCGGTCCCTCATGTATAGGACATTATTTATTTAAGTACACAGAAAAGAGATGGACAGGATACAGCCGGAATTTGAATAGAGAATATCAAACTTCCATCAATTATCCATTCTATTTCATACAACCGATATACTAACTATACATGCGTGAAAAACATAAATAATCTCCAATATACATATTTCATGCTGAACCAGCACTCATCTGTTGGTCCAAATCATCATCTCTCACACATGTATATTTGAGATCATTTGTTTTCATATGCATGTGGTCATATATATATCAGTTGTATGATAAAAAATAGATTGCTGAAAGAGCTTGAAAATCTATGTTCAAATCCCATATAATTGCAACTAATCTCAAAGTATATAAAGTACACTTGTATTCGAATATTACAAATTTAGCCTGTATCCTGCCCATCCCCCTTCTGTGTATTTAAAAGGATAAAGTCTTATAAATGAGGAATCATTGTTACTTAATGTCAACCAGGGCAAGACGACAATGGCATCAAGAAAAGATTTGGAATTTCCATCATAAGATTTTCAATGGTATGGATGGCTGAAGAAATTGGGGGGGGGGTCAAATAGACTGAAGCCTGCCCTTTAAAGTTAAACTGGGCACTGATTATATGTAAGAGATGATGATCTGGACTAATTGACAAATGCTGGTTCAGCATGAAATACATATATTACAGATCATTTATCATTTTCATATGTATGTTGTCCTGGGTATCAGTTGAATGAGATAGCATGGATAGCTCAAAGGAACTTGATAGTCTGTGATTAAATCTTTATAATTATATTTAGGTTATCTATAAATATGAAAAGTAAATCACACCAGTAGAGTGTTATATATTGGAGCCCTCCTTTTCCCTTGTAAATAAACCAAATACTACACATAACTTTCATGTCTGTACGGAAAATAAAAAGTAACCATGAACCTGATTCACTGGAATACATTAAAATTTTCTCTAAGATTAGACATTAAATCATATATGTAAATAACAAGGAGTTTCTGTTAACTGAACACAATCTTTGATTACTCTTTGAAGCAATCTAGTTCATTGGAATGGATTAATATTTTTTGTAAGTTAAGAATATTAATTCAAATATATAAACAGCAAGAAGGTTCTATTAATTGGAAATATAATCAAATTCACCACTTCCTTTATTTTGCTGTAATATCTTATATAAATGCAATTTGTCCACTATACTTTGAACACATTTTAGCAAAAACCTTTTATTGTACATATATGCATGCACAATCTTGTTTCGACTGTCCTGCTGTCTTCTTCAGAGCTATGATAAAATGAAAAAAATAAAATACATAACTATATAAATAATTCCATAAAATTGTAAACAATAAAATTAACAGAATAAAAAACAACATAAAATAGAACAAAACATAAAGCTGAAATACATATAATCAAACCGAAATAATTCAGTTAATACAAAATAAAATATACACTATAAATATAAAATATAAATTAAATATGTATTCCTGACTGTATATATAAATATTCCTAAATAACTATTAATTTAAAGATATTAATTTGTACTTCATTTAATAATCTCCTATTGAAACAGTACGATTTATATACCATCCTGTTTCATCTACTATGTCCCATAGTAGTATATTTTCTCTGGTTTAAACCCATCGAAGTCCAAGCATATTTGTTAATTTAATACTAAAATATTTATAATAGCGTATATTTACATGTATTTGTATAGCACACACATCTAATATATATATATTAATGTTTGCATGCATATAAAGTATATGCATTTATAATTTTAAAATTAATAAAATTAATTTAAGTCATAAACATTATTGTATATGTAGGAGCACACCTATGTATATATGCAAAGAGTATTGTGATGTCATAGATTTAGTAAACATTACAGATATTTAAAAAATTTTCTAAATTACTTTTAAGTTATTTAATTTACAGAATCGTTGGTATTCACATATAATTCTTAAATTCAGGGGTGTCTGTCTTATGTATAATGCTAGAATGTTGACAGCTTAAACCTCTTTTTTATAAAAGAATCAAAGGTTATACATTTCTCAGAATTATTATTCAGTAAATGGTAGTCTGGGAACCAAAATTTTAAAGATATTTTAAAAATAATGTTAAAAACAAAGACAGTCATTAATTCGGTCCTGCTTATCATGGCTAAGTCAGATGCTTTTGTTATTAAATTTATGCTGGCTGTTAAAAATTGAAAATTAAAAGTCGTAAACAACTTTTAATGGCTTGTGAAGTAGTAAGAAAGATGTTTTATATAAAAAAACCAGTTTTAATTCAAAATTAGCTAACTCTTAATTGTGATCAAATACAGCCAAGCGCTGTGCCAAAATTAATGATGAAGACCCGAGGCTAGAAGGCCTATCATCCTTCTTCCTCGTAGCATACAAGGTCAAGAGGATGAAGGGAGTTCAAAACAGCAGCCTGCCAGTCATGAAGAATGAAGCAGCCCATCGGTGAATATTAGTGCCTCTCCATGCATGCCACTGCAGCAAGATGATTGATATTTAATCTTCTGCAGAGCTCTTAAACTTTTAATAGTTCATTTCTATAATTTTCTAAAGCTAGCTATACTATAAATGTGCATAAACTATGAAATTAAAATTATTATTAATAATTAAAACTCTGTAATGAATTTGTACTTACTGATTTAAATATCTTAATATATTTTCATTTAAAAATAATAATGTAAAATCTTGCCTAATTAAAAGTTAACTAATAATATTTCTGTAATCATAACTATTTTAGTTATTATTCTTAATCTATCCAATTTGGGGATATGCCTTCCTTACTTTATTTGATATTTCATTAATTGTGCTGCACCATCCCTCAGAGCGGAGATTATTAAATATTATAACAGTAGAGATAATTTGACTCTCTCATATAATCTTAAATTGTTTTTTAGCACATAAATAAATCTCTGGTCTGAAAACTTTTATATGTATCGAGCTATGTTTAGCTTCGTATATTTCAGCTTTGCATGTTAAATGATTGCATTTAGTTAAATAATAGCAAGAATATTTTGAAGCATATTATAAGTAACTAGATAAGTCCTAAATATGCTTATGCCTCCTTAGTTCATTATCATAAACTATATAGAGTTAACTATAAACTGGATCTCTTAATTAACCCCTTTTAGCATGTTTAAGTATGCTAATTTATGAACAACCGTACAGTAGTTTCAGAGACCGAAACTAAACATTTAGCACTCGACTAATTTTAATGTTTATAATTTATAAAGTGTTGCAAATTTGTCTTTATAAAACACAGCTGTGCATTATGCCTTGCTATATGTATTTCTTATTAGAATGGGCTTTGGTGTAAGGGCCATCCCATTACTCTTAGTTGAGACAGATCTCTTTTAAAAGTGGGCTTTTGTTATAAGGACCACCCCATTATCTATTTTAAGAACTGGAACACGAAGGTCCAGATTGTGGTATAAGCTGCTCTCATCACTCAAAATAAATGTTCATGTATTTTGTGATAGCAAGTCATTCGGTCCACAGGAACTGAGTACTTGGTACTGAATCTTCTGAGCCGCAACCATTACTTAGTTTATGTAGTGCTGTAGACTCCAAAGCTCCGCTGCCAAGCCCCAGTTTGTCTTCTCTTATATTATTCTGTTCAGCATTTACTTGAATTCCTACTCATATAATAAATTGTGTAACTACAAATAAACTATCTCCTACACGCCTATCTGACCTAAAATCTCCTTGCATGTCCCCCACATTATTTTCTTCCTTCATTTTGCAATTCTTCCAGCCACCATATATGAAAAAACTTTATATAAAACTGATGTTACCACTATCGGTCTATAATTGTTTAACTTTCTATGACCCTCACCCTTTCCTTTAAATATTAATCTTAGTCTTGTATTACTCCAACTACCCAGAAAAACTCTTGTCTGTGCCATCTTATTAAACATGATAATAGCTTTACTTTTGCCCTACATCCTAAATTCATTACCATCTCTTCTGCCTAGTCATCTAAACCTCTTGCCTTACCACATGTCAATTTCTTTGTTGCCTCATTCAGTTCAGATTCTATAAACCTCATATTCCCATTACTATATGGCTTTCATATTTTCTATCCCTCTGCACTTCACATCTAACATCTTTTCTATATCCATTTCATACCTATTCAAGATTCCTTTTTAATTCTTCTCTAGAGCTACACTCTATTCTTTCCTCATCCCGTAATACTATCTCTCTCCCCCAAACGTTTCTCCTTTTAATGTAATTCCAAAATTTCTTACTCCCATCTCTTCCATTTTTATTGATACCATCCAATAATTTACTGTTCAGTTTCATTCTCTCTATAATGATCTATTTCAGCTAACTTCTTTTCTAACTTCTCCCATTTAGCATTTATATCTTTTTCACTTTCTTTGTTCTTAATAGCGCACTTATATTCTCTGCATGCTTTTTTCTCTTTTACTAACTCTCATTTTATTATTACTTTTATTCTTCTGAATATTCTCACCTAAAATCCTATTTGCCACTTTTTCTATTTCATCACACCAGTCCTCATACTCATTTCCAATCAACTCATCCATGGTTTCTTCAACTTGTATTTTATACTCTTTCCAATTTATTCTTATCATTCACTCTCCATCCACATCTTTCACTATCGTTTCTACTTTTATTTCTATTCTCCATCACATTACTAACCATTTCAATTACACAAAAATTATGATCACTATTACATACTCTCTCTTCATTATCAAATATTTTAATATTCTGTACTTTATTCATTCCCTCTTTATCTACCAATACATAATCTATTGTGTGGGATATATTATTTCAAGACCATTTGTATTGGTCCTCATAAACACTTGATGTTTCCAGAGCTAAAATGTACTCTCTGACAAAATTTCTTCAACAGCTGTCCATCCTTATTATCAACATCAATTTCTTCAATATACCCCATTCATATCTCCTATAACCATTATTCTCTTTCCCTTTTCTTTAAATTTCTGTATATCCTTAACTAGGCACTCATATATGCTATTGTTCCATTCCATTATAGTTTGACTATCTCCAGTAGCTATATAAATTATAGCCACCATCCATTTCTTGTCTTCCCAACTTTATTTCAAACCACAAATGTTCTTGGCATTTAACAGTATTTAAATTTTTTTTTTGATCTAACACCTATACCATCACCCTTTTTTTTCTTTCTCTTTTATATTTATACCCTGCCATACCAAATCTTCCAAAACAGGTTCTTTTTCTTTTAGATGTATTTCCACTACTGCTAATACCTCAAGCTCTTCATTTTCAATTGCTTTGTTTAATTCCTACCATTTTTTTGGTCTCCTACCACCTTGCATATGCAAATATCCAATTTTAACAATTTTTTTCCCTATTATTTTATATATATATATATATTTTTTATTCTTTCTTCTCCATTGTTTATAAATAACTTGCTTACCATTAATTTTACAGAACCATTCCCTCTCCATATCTACATCAGCTAGTGTTTATTTATTCTTTACATTTCATCCATTCTTCATCTTTCTAATAACACTGCAATTTAAAATCCAACCCCCCTTTACTCTAATTAATTTATATTATACTGTCTTCATGTAAATATTATCCTAAGTTTTTTTTCATTAACATGTAATATAAAGTTGTAATAACATATTCGTTACTTAAAGTAATATTTATTATTTTATTATTTATATTTATGATATTTATAAGTTATGTATTTTATTGTTTTCATATTATAGCTCTGAAGAAGGCAGGACACATAATACTGTATATGCATATACGTACATTATAAGTCTTTTGCTAAAAAGTGTTCAAAGTAGAGTGAATAAATTGGATTTAATTGGAAATATCTTACATGCCTTTAAGCATAAAAAAACAACTTATTTATGACCACTCCCTATGGTCCTGTCATTGTAGATCTTGTGATTATATGTGATATTCATATGATAAACAAACACAAGCTATTCAGCAACATGCATTGCTATCGTGATGAATTTATAGGTTTATGGGTCTTACTTTTCAGAACTGAAATATCAGTTCAAATGTCTAGAAAACAAGATAAATGTGGATGTGAATGAATCTTTTTTTAGATATTTATAATCACAATAGGCAAAAATAATTCATGGCATTTAGTCACATGAAACTGTAAAATTATCACTCAATGACAGCAGATGGCAGTGCTATGAGTCTCCTAATGAAGAATACAGGATAAAACTCAATGACAATCTTTGATTTAGATATCTACAACAGCAGATCACTTGAATAAATTGGAAAATTTATCTAATTGTAAATAGGACATTATAATGTTAAGGTCAATTGTTTTAAAAAGTTGACTATAATTCAGTACTAAAGCATAAATACTAAAAGTACAAATAAAGTTATTATAAACAAATAATTCAAGTTTATATATTAATAAGTTCTCGTTGTGATGAAAAAGTAGAGGATTTTTTCTATACATGTATAAAATACTTTTGAGCAAATAAAACATTTTAATATGTTATAGAAAACATTGTTTCAATAGATAAGCAACTGACTAATTGGTCTGAGAATAAATTTCATTACAATGACAGGAATGAAAAAGGATAGAGTTGAAAGGAAAACTATACTTTATGAATGCTTTTAAAAAAATACTACAGGAAAATAGGCATGGAAATATAAAAATTAAGGTATAATTGAATTGGATCATATTCTGACCAAACATAATTACATATTTCAATTTAACAATGTTCTCAATAAATTTAACACAGGAAATGATTGTCGATTAGTTAGATATATATATATGTGTCAATGCAGAACCAGACAGATGAAAACTATTAAAAAAATGTTTATATTCTTAACTTTCAGAAAGCCTGCAGTTAATTTAAATTGGAATTTTGAAATCAATTCAAAATAATGTCAGCCTTTAATTATGATTCAGATTGGACTGAAATTCATAAAGATAAGCAACAAAGATGGCTTATATAAAAAGCAATTTATCAATAGTATAGTACAGTAAGACAATGCAAAATAAAATGAAGTAACATGAAAGATTTTAAAAATAAACTATTAAAAAAATGAATATTTAGAGTTTTATAAAGTATAAGCAAAGAATTAATACTGATATGAATAGATATTATTATGAATTGGCAAAAAAAATTATAGAAAAAATTAAGACCAAAAAATATGACTATATAAGCTATTGAGCTTAGATTGAAAATATTTTTTGTGTTTTCAATTTCATTCTCATAGTTTTGTAGTTAAGTAGAGATAAAAGGTGGTTGCTAGAGGGTTGCATTAGATCCTAAGATCTAGATGCAGTGCTCTCAGATCCAAAGCTCCTCACTGACGAAGGCCACAAGCCAGAAACTAGTCTGGGGATATTGGATGAGTAGGCATTAGATAGGGATTTTATGCACAAGCCTTCTGGCATCCATTGATTACTCTGTTTAGCACAGGTGGCAATACTGTATGGAGAGGTTTGCTCTGTTTATGATATTTGTTCATGTTAAATCTAAAAATATATAAATAATTTGGACTGCTATAAAGATAGGAAAGTGTATAAATTAGGAAACATTTTTCATA
This sequence comes from Epiperipatus broadwayi, assembly GCA_028023455.1. Classification (NCBI taxonomy): domain Eukaryota; kingdom Metazoa; phylum Onychophora; class Udeonychophora; order Euonychophora; family Peripatidae; genus Epiperipatus; species Epiperipatus broadwayi. Next base: position 93,523 of record JAQFVV010007006.1, on the reverse strand, counting down.
AATAGTGAATCAATAATTGAAAATGCTGATAATGAATAAAACTAGAATAAATACTACAAAATCAACAGTATTTTTAGAACACAGACTGGTATTTATTTGTTCATGACGTTAAACCTAAAAATAAGTTTGCATTGATATAAAAATAAGTGTATAAATACTGAATCATTTTAATAACAAACATAGACTCACATAGCCTTCAATAGAATGCACTTAGAAACATTCCCACTGTAATGGACAATATTATTTTTGTTTTTGGCTACTTTAAATAAAATGATGGTCAGAATCAAAAATACATTATGATTGTATTTAATTTTCTCAACATTTTTTCCAAGTAAGTATTAGTATAACCTTTAATTTACTGCAACATGATAAAAAAAAATTTAAAAAAAAACATTTTCAGACAAGTGTTTGAAAGGAATGCCCTTTGAAACTGCTTATGAAGATGACTGATTCTCCTCTCAATTATTTAATCCTGCAGAGATTATTTAGCTTTCGTCATTATGTGGCAATATAAGAAATGACATCAAAATTGTGGCAAACAGTGCTGTTAAGATTTACCAAGAATTCAATTAATTTCAAATTTAAAACAAAGCCAATAATCATTTATTGAAATCAATATATATTTCTGTGCATAAGTTTCCTCAACAAAATGTTATGTAACACTACCCTGAGCATTTTGAACTTTAACATAAATTGAATTGGTGGAATTTATCTAAACAGGATATTTAATTTGATAAGACATTCACTTGGGTTTAAGACAGATGAATAATTTGTTAACTCAAAAATCATTGATATGATGTTAGACTGCATTTCTTCAGCATTTGGCAATGTAAAAGATGAAATGAAAATGGCCTTAGCAGTTAGAAGATTTAACATGGGATCACTTTTTTTAATTTAAAATGAAGATGGTAATTGTTTATTTACATATCAAATTTGAATTAAGTAAATAAAGCTAGTAAAAATAGTAAATATGTAAAAATATATAATATAAGCAACAAGATTAAAATTATAAAATTATATAAAAAAGTTTTGGAAATAGTTTTTGCCTTTTAAATGTCTGATTTAAACATAGGTATATCAATGAGAAGAAGATAAAAAATGGATAATTTGTTGATATATATAGATAAACATATTGATAGTATAGAAGGCAAAAGAAAAGAATTGTTAATTGATTTGATAGTAAAGCTAGTAAAATATAAGTTATATATTTAAATTGAAATATATAGATAATCCAGTAAACAGAATTATACACTTAATATTGTATCAGCTTTTGAATAATTATCTCAAGTTACAGTATATGGTAGATGCACTGTTGATACAAATATTTAAAATTGTGTTAAATAAATTTAATTTCAATTATGTAAAATGTACTGACAATATTGGTATTTCTTTCTCCAGAAACATTACTCTAGAGAAAATATATAACAAAAACTTGAAATATAAATTATGTAAATTAGCATAGCTAATAAAAAATATCAATATTATTAGTGCACAGCAGTGACTTACAATAAAAGGGAGAAAAGATAATGCTGAATAAAGGTAGTTTTAATAAATGGCTTACTGTTAAGATGGAAAGAAATTCATATCAACTTTAATTAAAAGAGTAAGCAAACCATTATATGATTAATAAACTGTATAGTAATTGGCAGAATGAGAAAGCAGATATTTTAACACACTAAATATAATTTATTGAAATTACCAAAAGTTAATGGAATTAATTATTGATAGTAAATCAAATTAATTTTATTGAATTTTTTATATTGTTATAACTTGCTGATATATATTATAGTTTTGTATTTATTTATTTGCATGGGTACATTTGGGATTAAGTCTCCCCATGAATTCAGCAGATGGCGCAGATAATCTTAAGAATTTGCACACTATGTTAAATTAAAGAAGAAAACTTGTACATTTGTGGGGAAATAGTGAAAAAGAAAAATGGCATTCAAATATTGCATGAATTTGACATTAGTATCTGCAGAGTGTGGCATATATATCCGTGGAACATGTTCACTACTATATAACTGTAAAATTTAGAAAGTTTTAACACTGTTGTTTTTTGCTAGTAGGAATGTTCTACAGAATGTTAAGCAATTATGTGATCCCAAGATTCCAAGACAGTAAACTAGTAAAAATAGTGAGTATATATTTTCAGCCAGCATTAATGAAAAGGACAACTTGTTTGCATTTTCAAATAAAAAAACAATTGCTTCAGAGAGTTACCATGATTAGAAGATGGCATGGCACAAATTGGCCAGACAATGTAATTTGTGGCAGACTTAAAGGACATACTCCAGGATCAGCTCCTATATGGGATGTTAGACCACAATCTTATAAAAACTCAATGACACAGCAGAATAGTTATCACAAAATGTGTAACCCACAATATAACAACTGACAGTGCATAAAAATATCAAGTAGTAATAAAGGAATTAAAAAAATACAAGTGAAAACAGAGCTAAGATTGATAAATCACCTAAAATATACTTAAGAAATAAATTAACATGCTATTACTGTGAAATTGTGGAGCACACAAAAAGGGTATGAATATTTAAAAGATAAAAGAATACTGAGCTCACATTTATAAGAAAAGTGAAAATAAGGAAAAAGACAAGACATGCCCGGACTTAAAATCAGGGAGAGATGGAGCTTGTACAAAATTAAAGATAAGATGCGACTCAAATAATGGCGGAATCACACTGAATGTAACCATATGTGAAATTAAGGCCAATATGGAGATTGACAGCAGTACTGGATTGATTGTATCTCTGAAAGGGAGGAATAAAATTAACATTAAATCTAAGGAGAAAATAAAAATGGATAAAGCAAATGTAGTGGCAACAGATGGAAATGAAAACAGAATAGAAATTTGTGGAAAAGTTTTTGTTTTCCAGTGAAAGTAAATCAAAAAGTAAGTCTTAGCTCTGTTTATTGTAAAGAGAAGACATTATTCCACTGCTTGGCTGGATCTAGTTCTGTCCATTAGGAATCTCTTTTAAAATAATTCAGAATGATAAATTAGAAACAGAAGTTAGCACTAAGTTTCATCACCTGTTTAAACATGAAATAGTTCAATTAAGATAGTGATCAGTTGAAATGGAATTAGCTAACTGTACACAATCTGCAGTGTATCTATCTGCTCTGAAGTCAAAAATTGAAGAAACAATAGGGCATATGGTAAAAAGTGGAAAGTTATCACCTGTGGAAGACTCAACACTTCTATGGTTGTAATCATAACACTGAATGGATTCCTGTAAATAATTAAGGGTGTTTAACCCATTCCAAGCGTACACAAAATGTTAGCATCTTTACAGAAAGTGTCATTCTTTGCAAAGATAGACTTAAAGTCTACATTCCACCAGATACCTATTACAAAATAATGCAGAATTGTTGTCATTATGTACACATGTTGGTCTGTTTAAATGCAATAAATGGTACTTATATAGTTTGCCTACTGAAAAGCTTGCTACACATTTTGTTTCAAATTACCCATTTTCAATACCTCAGCGACTTCCAACATATATGGCTGACTCTAAGTTATCTTATTCAATATTTATGGTTTTTTAATTTATTAAAATGATAAAGAAACACAATAATCCAAAGGGTTGTAATGAAAAAAGTTTTTAATATAAATGCAGTAAAGAAAATGAAAATAAAACATGATTAAGCAAACAAACAATGTTTTGGAGCCTTCTAACCACATTCCTTTCCAAACAGATGGGCACTTGAACATGTTCACACATGACATTACCATTGCACCCCTATTTGCACATCAAGTGTAATATCAGCCCAATATCACATACTTTTCAGCCAGCACTATTCTGCAATTTTGAAAACAGCCCTCTGAATATTGTTTTGTCGATAAAAAATTACAAATTTTAATCATATTTCCAAAAATGGTATGCAAAAAAAGAAATGTTAAACAAATCACATGTTAATGAATGTCAACAAAGAAAATAACATTAATTTCAACCACGTGTTACCATTTATGTCTTGAACAGCTATTGCTTGTTAACTTTAAAAATATTAACAAATGCATTGTAAATTAGATATTAATTTTAAAAAATTCAAATACAGATTTTAATAAATTCTTTTCACAACATAATGTCCATAACACAAGGCGAACAGATAACACATGATTAAAATTAACAATATTTTTTTTTTGACATTCATTAACAAGTGGTGACTTTTTTTAACATTTATTTTTTTGCATTATTTTTGGAAATATGATTAAAATTTGGAATCTTTCATCAACAGAACAAGATGCAGTGGAGTATTTTCAAAATTGTAGGATAGTGCCAGTGATGAAAAGTATGTGATAAGTGCCACATATTACACCTTATGTTCAAACAGAGATTCAATAGCAGTGTCAAGTGCAAATATATTCTAAGCGCCTATCTATTTCGAATGACATTAACATTACAAAAGTTTTTAATTAAAACTCTTTGGACATTTGTGTTTATCATTTTAAGAAATAAAAAATATATAAATATTGAATACGATAACGTAGAGTCAGCCATATTGTTTATACCATGTGTTGAAGCTCCTGAAAATGGATAATTTAAAATAAAATGGGCAGCAAGCTTTCCAGCAAGCAAACTACATAAGTACCCATTAAATTACCCTATGGGGGATAAGTGGCACCAGACGTCTTTCAAATAAGATGACTGTGTTATTGCAAAATATAAATGCAATTATTTCTTATTTAAACAATACAGTAATTACTGCCCAGTCAAAAAAAGAGCTGGAAAAATGAGTTATGAAAGTGAACTCGATGCTAAATAATATGGAAGCTAGATTAGATGCTGTTAAGTGCATTTGGGAAACTTTGGAAATAAAATTTTGGGAACTTGTAGTAAATAAGTAAGGAAAGTACCTCTAACTGAGAATGTGAGAGCTGTAAAAAAAAGTCATCACCTCAAAGTATGTAAAAATGTATAGGCTTTTCTGAGACCTTCTAGGAAAGATTTTATGGGGTAAATCACATATATTAAAACTGTTGTATGAGTTATTGCATAAAGAAACACACAGGAAATGAAGTGATGAGCATTAAACAGCAATTCAGAAAGCCAAGAATTTATTGATCTCAGAATAATTATTAGTGCATTATTGTAGTGATCTGGATGTGACAATTACCACAAATGTTTGGAGTTGGAGATGTTATCTCACACAAGTATGGTGAAATCTAATATCCAATCACATGCCTACAGAACTTTATCATTGCAAAAAATTAGTCAATTAGATAAGGAAGCTCTGGCTATATTTTCAATAAAAAAATTTCATCAATATATATATGGACCTTAATCTTTTATTTGGATTTTTTTTAAGGTGAATTAATATATTAACAGCCTACAAGTAAATTAGTTTACAAACTGGAAAAGGGATTATGCATGCAAATGCATTATCATGACTATCAATGAGAGACACATCTCATGAGAAGTTTACAAGTACAACTGTTGGATGCAATAAATATTTAAATATTTCTAAAGTCACTGAATGTACAATCAGTAACCTTAGATATAGGAAGCTGAAGAATAACATCCAAAATGTCAAGCAAGTTTCATTGCTATGGCAATTTGGAATGTTTGACAGCTTGTCACTCTGTAATGGCTGTAGCCTGATGATAAATCAAGTGCTCATATCAGAAAAAGGTCAAAAACGAGCATTAAAAATGTTACATAATGATTACCCTGAAATAGTATAGATGAAGGGAGCATTCATGTGTGATAGCCTAAAATAAATGGTGAAATTGAAGAAGTTAAAAACTTGCCATGATTGTCAATATGTGGCTCATTTACAGAGGAAAATTAACAAACCATGGATAGGGGCGAAGAACCTGGAAACATATTCATATAGATTATGATAAGACCCTTTGAACAAACATCTAATATTAATAATAGTAAATTTATACAGCAGATGGGTAAAAAAAAAGTTTGTCAAAACTACAAGTACTAAATCAACTATAAAAGCCCTACAGAAAGTGTTTATCACTCATGGATATCCTGAGATCTTGGTATCATAAAATGGGACAAAGTTCATTTATGCACATTTTGAAAACTACTTAATAAAGACATTCATGAAGTCCTTACTCTAGCCTACCACTCACCCACTAACAAACTTGTGGAAAGGGCAGTCCCAAGTTTAAAACGTCCCTTGAGGAAAGTAAAACATATGAATATGGAAGCATTGATAGATATCATGTTCTACCAGCATTTACTCTCTAGTGCAACAAAGCAAAAAAGACCTGCAGAGTTTATATTTAGTAGAAAATGACATAGTCATTTGTCTAAGCTTTTATCTGTAAAAAAAATTGAAAAAAAAGGTACTTCTAGGTATAGAACATACAATACAAACTTCACAAGAGAGTTGGTGAAGCTATAGAGTGGAGACAAATTTTAAAAAATGGATACCTAACACGATCATTGAAAAAGTATCTGAAGTCATGTGAGTGGTTAAATTTGAAAATGAATTGCATGTCAAAAGAGACACAAGTTTATGTGAGTAATTCTCAGATATGTTAATCATAATAAATAAAAAACCTGTAGCAACCAATACTCAGAATTTTCGACAAATAATGAAATAAAAAGTTTTTATTGAGTATGATGATGTATTGCCTGCTGAGTGGGAAACCAGGAAATGAAGTTACACTGGATCAAAGATGATCACTTATCTAGATCAGAATAATAAATAGATGTAAACACTAATCCTGATTTCTACTTTTCGAAGTCAGAGATATCGCAGAAATCTTACTAGATATTTTAGAATGAGGGAAAGTGCACTGATGATATAAGTATTTAAAATTGTATGTAAATAAAGTTTTAATTAAACAATGTAAATTGTACTGACAGTCCTAATATATTTTTATCGACAGATTACTGTAGCAAAAACATATACAAAAAGGACTTCTAAACCAAATTATGTAAATTAGAATAACTAGTAAAAATAGTCTGAGATTCTTAGGGCGCAGCACTCAGTCATAGTCAAGAAGAGAAAACAGTTGCAAAGAATAAAACAATGTACATTTGAAAGAGAGAAAAGATAATGCTGAACCAAAATAGTTTTAGTTAATTGCTTATTGCTAAGCCTAAGAGAAAAAGAATTTTGCATATATTTTAATTAGAAAAGTAAATAAATCATCAGAAAATTAATGAACTGTAAAATTATTTAGTATTGTATGAAATAAAAAAATTTCGTACATTAAATATACTCTATTGAAATTCCCAAAAGTTAACAGGATTATTGATAGTAATTTGATTTTATTGTAGTCGTTATATTGTTAAAATAATGCCTCAGCAACAAAGAAATAAACCTGCTATGTTATAGTTTTGCATTTATTTATTTTAGCCGACATAGTTGGGATTCTGTTAATGAACACAGTAGGATAGATATTATATCCATGTATAAAGATCAGCTACTCACTAGTGCATGCGAATGCCACAAATCACATGAATGTCGAAACCAAACACAAGCATCCATAATAAAGTGTTATCAGAAACCATTTAGGAAAAAACGTACCTTAAAAGGCAGTAAGAGATATTCTTATTTATGCACTCTTCATTCATTATTAGCCATTATTATGTCAGTATTTTTTAAATAGTCTTCATTTTCAATTTTATTTTACTGGACAAATTAATTTCCATTCAAATATAAAAATGTGGCCAAATATATTATTACGTAGGTAAATGCATTTTTACAAGAGATGCGCGTACCCACTGCAGCCGTTTGAAGGCACGCCACTGTTACGAAGGCATCAGTTAATAAGTAAACTAGTTTAGTTATAAAATTTAAATATCTGCTGACAAAAATCAATACAGTTAATTGTGCAGTATTAACATACATATTTAAATATCCAAAATAAACAATAAATATTAATGCGTAAAATATATGCAAACCTCTAATTGAACGTTACCTACAAAATCTCTTTGTCACATGTGAAAAGGGGTGGTTCCTGTTTTCATCTCAAAGTTCTCTTTTGCACCGCCATCTACTGGGATTATAAAATTTTCAAAGAAAGAAATGATGGTAATTTAGTTGTATTTATAAATACTATTTCCATCATCTAATATTAAGTATTGCATGTCTTTAGAAAAAAATAACACTATTTAAATTTTCCAATCACATTCAACTGTTAGTAATAGCAGATAGGTTAGTATATTAATGTTGATATTAATATTTATGATGTGTTAGAACATGAAATATTAGTTGCGCAGATAAGAATGCAATATTTCATGGATTGAAAAAGTAAAAATTATTATTTTTAATTGTCCAATAAACGAACTGTTGTTCTTAACCTTAGTTTTTCGTGATTGTGAATCACTTAACATTCTTATTCATCTAACAAATTTATATATTAACATTATCTACAGTTAACCCAAGAGTTTTTAATTAAGATTTATCATGGATTTTGTTAGCTTTTATACTCGTGGAATTTAAACAAACTATATTATTGTAAGCTCATTTTATTATGCATTTTACAATATTATATATTTAATTTAAATGAGGTAAGATATAAGCAACTTGCTGTCATAGGAAATTTTCAATAATAGTTTGCAGATAATTTTAAACAAATCACATCCATATAAACCCACATTAGATAAAAGGTAGTGCAATTACTTATCAACTAAACACATATATAAATCTAAATGAGATCTGAGATTTGGATATTTACCACAAGTGCAATGCAGTCCTCAGACCACTCAAATAAATTTGTCTTTAGTCCTATCATTTTTTCTTTCATTCGATAACTCTTGCACAATCTCCTAAAGTCCTGAAGCATTATTTGCAAATTCAATTACATTATCTGTAAAATTTAGATGACCTAAATTCTCTTTATTTACTTTTAATCTTTTACCTTCCCATATTAATTCACAAAGTATTTGTTTTAAAATTGCTGCAAAATTTTTTGGTCCTGTTGCGCTATTCTGTCACACATATTAATGTTGATATTCTTAATACAATTATGTAATTAGTCATGGCTGTCACATTTGGATGAATATTCTTCAGAATGTGACAATATTCTAAATCTATATTATAATGATCACTACATTAATCAATGAAGAAATGATTATAGAATCAAATAACTTTTCATAATCCAAAAGTAGAAAACAATGGTAATTCATATTCTTTTCTATAATTTCTCTCAATACTGAGATGTGAAACAGTGTTAAATCCACTTTTAAAATCTGCTTTATATTTTAGTTAGTTATAATTCAAAGTTTACTGTAGACAACGTGTAATTATCTTGATAAAACTTTTATATGGATAGAGGACTTTCAGGTCTGTAATTTTTAAGTCATTTTATCATCTATTTTTAATGTATTTAGAAGAAATGTGAAATTATTATTTATACTGTGGAGGAGCAAATGTTGGAAATAGAATAACAAAATGTATAAGATTTGCAGATGTTATAACTCTCATAGCTGAGGATGAAAAGTGTCACCAGAATGTGTTGAATAAATTAATAGTTGTTTGTATGGAAATGAAATATAGATTAATGTAAAGAAGTCTAAGTATTTATGGATAGAGAAGAATGCAAAAAGGTTGCACTTTGAAATCCATAATAACATAGTTAACACATAAAAACATGGTAGTTGGTTGGGAGAGGATGGAAGAAGAAAAGGTGAAGTTAAAAGAATAACATTGGTAAAGGAGATATTTACTAAAAGAAAGAAATTTTTTTATGGATCTTTGAACAGAGAATTAAAGAAAAGATTAATTAAATGCTAAAACATAGAAAGTACACCCATGTGATTGTGAAACATGTATATTGAGAAATAAAATTAGAAACATTGTTTGAGATGGAAAAAATTAGTTGGATGAATAAAATAACAAATGAAGTTTAGAAAAAAGTAAATGAAAAAGGAAGATTGAGAAAATTAAAAATAGAAAAAGAAATTGCATTTTGGAAATATATTAAGAAAGTATAGTTTAATGAATGCTCTTTTGGAGGGAATAGTGAGTGGAAACAAGGATAGAAAAGATTGACATTTCTGGTTATGAGATGGAAAGTGTAATAAGAAATTCAAAGGCTGGTCATTGGAGAGAATGGTGTCACAAAATGGCTGAGTTACTGATGTGACTGCTCTGTTTTTTTCAGATAATAATGTACAATCCATTAATGAATAATCATTAACAAAATTATTGAAATGTAGGATAAGAATTATACTATTCATATATATAAAAACCAATTTTTTTTATTTATGTAAAGGCTCTAGAAAAGATATTAATTAGTGGATGAATCCTTTTGCAATAAAAGCTGAATAATAAAAATTGTATATTGTTTTAATGAAAGCTTAATTAACTGGATGGATGGCACAATGCAACAAGTGTAGAATTGTGGTGAAAAAACCATAATTTTCTTACATCTCAATACTGCTATTAGTATCTTTTAAAGAATAACTTTTAAAGTGACTGAAATTTCAACTAATCATTTTAATTACCATTGTGTAAGATGAATCCTACGTTTTAAGTATATGTTAAGAGGGAAAAGGATATACTATACACCCACAAATATAATAAACATTTTATCTATTCTTTACATTTTAATAAAAATATTCAGCTTAGTGACATCAATATATTTGTTTATAATCTTAAAAATAATGAAATACCTGAAGAAATTTTAAAATACGGTAGTGATGTGTTAGATTTGAAAATACTATTTTTTTGTAATACATGAACTCATGTTGTACCACCAGGTCTTAAGATCGTTTTTGTTCTTCCCATTTTTAACAAGGGAATTAGGCAAGGCTTTAGTAATTATTATTCATTATCATTTATTCATTGGAGCAAAAAACTTTAAAAATTTGTTGAATATGTTGTTTTCAGTTATAAATAAATGACCCGTAACTCAATGTGATTTTTAAAGAAACAAAAACCATTGTACACATGGTTTATGTTGTCAGATAGATGTAAGAAAAGTATCAAGAATAAGGCTATGATTCATATATTGCTTTTATTGATCTAGTTAAGCTATTTGATGGAGTTGATCCAACTGGAAATGGCAATCTTATGCTTACATTTATTTTATTATTGAAATGTAATTCTTTATAACATTTTTTCTGATACACTGTTATAAAAATCATTTTGCTTTTTAAACTTGATTTGTCTTCATGGCAGCATTTATTTTATTAATTATTGCATTCACTTAAAACTTGCTGATGGACAATATTTTGCTTTCTTTTGTTCAATACATACTTTGTATACAGTCTAATTTTTCTTTATATTCATTTCACAAAAGACTACAAATAATATCATTAATTTGACTACTGTTTCACTAATTAAACCATAAAAGTCATAAAAATATAAACTGGAATTAAGAGAAAATTAATTCTATTTCATATACATTTTGAGCAGTTTTTGCTTATTATGCTAGGTATATTTTTATTGCAAAATATACTTTTTCATTGTAATTACTGTTTATGTAACATTAATTCCACAACATATATTTTATTTTAGTTTTAATAGTTGGCCATTTACATTTAATTTTATATTTAGTTAATTCCTTAAACAGTGTTGGTGTGAAATAACACTAGGATAAATGTTTTATAATACAGACTTACAAATTAATTTATAAATTCAATTTGTAAAGTTAAAATCTCTTTTAGTTGTAATTGAGACGTTTGAACTTTTAGCAATTTTTGTCCTATTTGGTTTGATATAGCACGACGACAGAAAATAAAATAGTTAAATTAAGTTCACTACTGACTTACAAATTACTTCATAAATTAAACACATAATTTCAAACCTTTTACTCAATGCAATTGATAGTTTATTTGAAAATTTTATCAATATTATTTGTCTTGGAAATTTTTAATTTATTTGTTTTTGTCAAAGTGATTAAAAATAGTGAAAAAATGTTCTAATGCCAAATTAATTGTATATACAATGTAGAAAAATTCACAAAACACATATATTGAAATAATTACTGCTTAATGACCTACTGACTATTTTATATTTGTGCGAAAAGGAGAATTGTTTTTATATGTATTTCACTGTCCATTAAGCTCTGTGCTAAGATCAATTATGAAATATATTGTTTATATTAATAAAATAATATAATGTTGAGCAGTATTGAGATTTGATATTACATCATTCAAATAATTACTTGTGTAGATGCTTATACCACTCAGTAAAAAATAGTTGTGGAGATACGTGATGAAGATAATATAATTATGTTGAATCATTGAAACTTTTTTTGGTGCAATGCTTTGTTAATATATATGCATAAACGATTGAAAGAGGTTAAATTAAATAAAAAAACAATAAATATTGGAATTTAAATAATAATGAAAATACAGCAGTAGTTTTAAATGTTTCAGAATTGATTTTCTGCCTAGGATTAAATCTTATCAACATGAGGGCTTTAATATATAGAAAGTATTTGAATATTTAATGATAATTAAGTCAAGACTTAGCTACAAGACTGCAGATATTTATTGGCACATTACGATTATCCTAACATATTTTTTCATTTAATTATAATGAATTACTCGAGATTTCTGTACTTTCCTAGGAAAAAATGTTGTCAAGCGTTGTTAACTGAGAGGTCATCACAGCTGCCTTGCAAGCTAGTAGTTGACTGCAGACGTTTGTGAGTTCACCTCCTGGCCCATGCTATGACATATGAAAAAAAAAAATGTTCAATGTTTAAAATAAATGAGGTATGATATACTGTATAGAATCAATAAAATGAATAAATGTTAAGGTCAATTATGATCTATCAACACTTGACTTTGCAAAACAGTCAGGACTATTCGATCTGAATTAGCATAGAAGCTGATATAGTAAAAGTAAAATTGACATTGAAAATTGAGCTATATTTAAAATTTTATATAGTTGAAAATCAATTATAAATAAGCTAATTATATTTTTTTCTGTTCAACGCTTATTTATTAATAATTTGTATATTCAGATTTAATTTGTGTTTATTCCTTTAAAGGCAGACCTGAAATGAAGATGAAGGCATCAACAGGATACCAAAGAAATCAATTCTGTACTAAAACAATATATATATATTGTGGCCATCTACTAGGTTTTTTAATTATATAAATAATGTTAAGGTAGATCACCATTAAAGTTCACATAAACTCTGTGTATTTTCCTAAAGTCACTTGTCTACAGATGACAAGAAGTTTGTGGTACAATGCCCTAATTATTGCCTGAATTTGACTTCAGTGATTGTCCAGACTAATACATATATTTTTAAACACTTCCATCCCTTCCACTTTTTGCTAACAAAAGTTACTATCAACACACATCAAATTGGCTTTTTCATGTTTATAAGAGCAGTTATCTTTATTGTTATTTATGGCAAACATGAATAAATAATGGATAACAAATACATTGCTAAAAATCTTCTCTTCACAGCAAACTCTGACTTCTACGTTCATTAATACTAAGTTTCAAATTTGGAATTAATGTACTTATGCATAAGATGAAGTTTACTACTCTTGGAAAGAAAAAAGTATGATGTTGGTAACAACCCTTCTAGAAAAGGTCTACAATTTTCATAAAATTGTAGTATGTAAAAAGTATATAAATAAATTTGGTGTCAGATTTATATAACTAAACAACCTATGTTCAAATCCTTAGTTTATGAATTTTAGGGTATTTATTTAAATAGAATAAAAAGTATCTACTCAATATTAGTATTTACTCAAGGTGAAAAGAAGTCCCATGGAAACATGAGTAAATATATGAGAGATAGTTGAAATTTAATTGAATATAAAATAACTAGAAACATTTATTTCACGTATATTTTTAGATAGAAAATATATTTTTAACCACTCCATCTTTTACTGCAGCAAAGAAAAATTCATGAATCGTAAATATGGAAAGATTATTCTAAAAACATTGTTTTTACATCTATTTATAATAATCACAATTTTTAAAATTATGATTTGCATAACATATTTTTGGTTGCCCTTAGAAAAATCATTTACTATATCACAGTAGTTAGTATCTAACGTAAAAAGTTTTAAACATAATTACATAAAAAATTTGAACACAAACTTTTAAGTTCTTTTTAACCATTTGTTCCATCTCATTCAACCAATACCCATGACCAGAGAGGAAAAAATAAATGATCTCCAATATAAATATTTAGTGCTGAATCTGCACTCATCAGTTGGTTGAGATGATCTTGCAAACATATATATTATCAGAGCTTAGTTTATATTTAGCAAATGTTCAAACTCTTCAGCCATCCATACCATTAAAATTTTGATGGAAAACCGAAATCTCTTGTTGATGCCTATAAGTAGATTTAATCCTGTCCATAAATTTGAGACTTTGCTATTTTAATATAAAGGAAGTACTGTTACATGTGGGAAATGATGATCTGGACAAACTGATAAGTGCTATTTTCAGCACAAAATGCATACTGTGTAAATCATTTGTTTTTTACGTGTCGTCATGTGTATCGGTAGTATAAGATAAAACAGATGACTGGAAAGCTTGAAAGTTAGTTCAAATCCATTATATAATTGCATCAAAAACTCCATGTATGTAAATTGTACTTATATTCAATGAAATATTAGATTCATCCTGTAATCTGCCCATCCCTCTTGTGTATTTAATGATATGTGCTATATGTGATGGGTCTGAGTGACTTAAAGTGCCCATGGACATGACAATGTTGACATCAACAAGGGATTTGGATTTTTCATCATGATTTTCAATGGTATAGATGGCTGAAGAGTAGGAGGGTAGAATAGATTGAAGCCTGTCTATGAAAGTTGGAGGATTTGATAACTTAATATAATTGGAGCATTGATTATATATATGGGTGGGAGAGGGTGAACTGGGTTAACTGATGAATGCTGGTTCTGATTGAAATCTGCATACTGAAAGCCATTTACCTTTTTCACATGTGTAATGGTTTGAGATGGACTTGATGGCTGAATGGAGCTTGAAAGTTCAAATATTTTATATAATTACATCTAAAACTCCAACTATATAAATTATACTTACATTCAATCATATATTAAAAAGTGTTTCTGAATAATGACGGTTTTTTTACAGAGCAAGTCTAGTGATTTATCAAAATACTAAGTAAAGTTTGCAGTTTAGAGAAAGTATTATAATAATCAGCAAATATTATTGTCATTTTAATCAAACTGTGTGTAGAATAATTAAAAAATACAAAAATATTTTCCTATTTTAAAACTTACATAGAAAAATTCATAATTGATGAATACTTTTAAAATGATTAGCTGCAAAAATTTTAAATTCATCACCTTTATTTTATAATAATGATTGTAACTGTGTTTAATGATACATTTCCTTTATAAACATACATTTCAAATACAAACATAAATAAATATAATTTTATTTGTTATCCAAACCTTCATTAAAAAAGTTCTTAACCATTTTTTTTCTTAAAACAGTATGCATACATATAAAAATATCTTAAGTTTTCCTATTTAAAAAACTATTTGGTTCTCTCTTTAAGCTGTCTACAGCATCCTCTCTGATGCAATAAATGTGCCATGTTGCAGATATTGAACTTCACAAAACATTTAAGGTAGTAGGATCACTAGCTGTCATTATAACAAAATGTATGTGTAATATCTTAGCCCACTATGCTAATATTGTTTTGTTCAAATTGGAAAATTACTGTTGAAAACGTTTCAAATGATTTAAATGGTATATAGTTGTAAAGCAAATTAGTCCCCAAAATTGTCAAATCCTTTTCAAAATTTCATGATTACAGAAAAAACAATAAAGAAACACATTGGCACAGTCCACATGAATTGTGGATCTATATCTTAGCACCTTAAAACTTTTGTAAGAACTTAAATCATAAATAATGGTATCATTACTCATTATAACATGCCTAAATGGAATGTTCTTTATTTGGATTCATAGTATTTATTGCTTCAAGACAATTCACAGTAGTAAGTTTTGAATAAATGTTCATCACAAATTCTATGAGAATTTTACTTATTCACAAAAAGCACAAACATTTTGTGGCTATGTAAACATTTTTCATAGCTTTGGCTACCATCTCACCTGAACTATAAATCAGGGACCAGTATTTTATGAAAAGTTTTAAAGTAAGACTTAATTGAGATGTTATCTTATATTTTTAACAATCTTTAGTTTGGGATGAAGCTGCCCTACTATTATTATTTGAAGCATTTTTCATAATTGAAAATATTTCAGAAAATATGCTTAACATTTGAACTGTTTCTGGATAAGAAACATATTACTTCCATATCCGTATATATACTATTTTGATTGGTGATGACCATCCAACTATAGTGACCACCATTCAAAATGTCAACAAGGATAGTGATTTCTATAAGCAGAATAAAAGCAAGATGTCAATCATGTAGATTCTTATGAGTAAAGGTCCAATATTTATATATATTGTAACCGGACCCTTACTCTTCCGATCATATAGGGATTGAGAGCTCCGAAACAAACATGATATAGCGTAAAGCTTTATTTATTTTCCTACATCGATAGTTGTTCATTATCAACACAAGGGGGCGCCAGACACGATGATTTAATTTACAATTTAATTTCTCGCATCACCTTACGTCATATCAAAACGATTTCGAAGTCTAATTCCCGCCCATAAGCTCCAACTCCCGGCATGGACCAATAAGGGTCACTCAGGGTCGCGATGAAATTGTTTCAAGAATATCTTTCTGGTAAAAGAACACAATAATAACCAATGGAGAGAAAGCTTGGTTGATTTTACAGATCTGTCCAAATATTGGACCGGTTTATTGGTTATTTGGCGACTAATACGAATGTTTGACTTATGCATCTTTATATAAAATAATTTAGAAGCTTATAATATCATCCCCCCGTATCATACAGTCCAATAGAATTACTCATACTAGCTTTATTGATATTTGTTATACTTATTCATAATAGGCCCTCCCAACTCTTAAGCCTATCTTAACTACATAGTAAATAAACATCGTGACTTACGGCACGATGTAACTTAAATAAATAAACAAAACAAAAAAATAAGAAAGACTAATTTCAAAGGTAAAATAATTAATTGCATGAATAAATGTTGATTATACTATTAAAAAAAATGTATTTTAATTATAGAGAATGATTTGAGAAATGCTCGACTTGTTTAAAATGAAAAAAAGAATTTATTGATTATATATAAAAAAAAATGAAACATTAATTGATTGCTTTATTTGCACGCACATACACGCATTCTCACACTCGCACAGAAAAGAACATATTATGCATAATAAACATGGATGATATAATATATTTCATTCCTTTACATTTGAAATTAAATGTGTGTTATAATTTAATTGCGAAAGAAAACATTACTTATGATCAAAGTTCATAACAGGAAAAGTCCTAAGATTTAAATATGAGGAACTATATAGCATCTGATTTTTATTTGCGAAAGTTGAGGTTAAAATATTAAGATTCAAATATGAGGGATTACGGATCATTTTATATTTTGATTTACGCAAAGTAAATTTAATTAGTTATGAGATTGCCTTTTAAAGTCTACGAAAAGAATGAATGGGAGCATAAAAGAAATAAAGTGTTTACCTAGGATTTTGCGTAGTCTTCTGCTGCTTCTAACTTGGTGAGGGTTCGAACCTGTTGGATACTGTTTCCATAATAAAGGGATATTCTTTTTATATAAGTTCAGCATGGTACGTTTGGACGATTCTCATATGTTAGACGGAACAACGTCTTGGACTGATTGGAATACGATGTTTGGATGGCAATGTTGTTGATCATTCATAGCTGTGGAGGTGTTCTGGCGGCGGAGCGTCGATCAATCACTGAGGGTTTCTTAGCCCATCATGACGATCGACGCTCTAAAGGTTAATTTCACAGTGGTCATATTGGATAGAACGGAGAGCAAAAAAGAAAGTTCTAGTTATAGCTTCCGGGAGAATTTAAAAAACTATAAGCGTAAGCAAAAACGAAACAAAGCATGTAAAAACTGTAACAGAGCTTAAGACAAAGACTAAGACTCCTATTTATCTGGGTTGGTTATTATCTTAGGATCCAATCTCCACCCAGAGTTCAATATTCTCTGAGTTGTCGTTGGGGTCCGTGTCCTACGTAATGTTCATTCAATCCATATGCTTGAGGCAATCTTAGGTTTAGGCAATCTCATATTGCAATCTCATTTAAAAAATTTATACTTATTTACACCTTTGATGAATACGTGTGTGCGTGTTTTAAGAGAACAATATAATTTTACATTAGTTTAAAAGTCGAGCATTTAATCTCAAAGTCACCTCTATAAGCTTTTAACTTTCGCTATAGTTATAATTTAAAATAAACCCCTTTTTAATTACCCCCGCGGCATATACATGTAGAAATTGATATTTTAAATGGCATATTAGTAATATTTTATATTTTTATTTTTAGAGGATATTATTATTATAGATTTTATGAAAGCCTTAAATTATTTAATCAGAAATATTAACATTTTATTTTATAGGGTATTTTATAAAGCATTGAAAGAAAACTACATTTATTTTTATCATAAACTGAAAGTAAATAAAATATAGAGTATTTACACTGCTTGTGTGTGTGCGTATATACATGTACCGACTTTGTCTCGGTATAATATATATATAT
>JAQFVV010007006.1:0-74435 GCA_028023455.1 Epiperipatus broadwayi | reverse complement strand
TGAATGCCTTCTTATTCTAAGTCAAATTAGAGTTCCATGCCAGCAATGAAAAGTATAGAGATTATATGATTGCTTACTTAAGAAAATCAGTAAATCAAATTCTTAAATATTATTTTCTTTTGTATACTCTGATTAAGTAGTTGTAAAAAAATGAATAGAAATCCCTTAGCCAAATTTTAACATGTGCACCAACCTCGAATGTACTAGGCCTGGATTAATTTACTTTGTTTTGGTACCACTAACAGCTTCTTCACCCAGCGTGTTAAAGCACTTGTATATACTATTCATAATTTATATATTGTAAGTTTAAATTAAAAAGAGGCAATGAATCAATTTCTGATGTTTAGATTAAATAAATAATTTTGAAAAAATGTCACCAAATCATTTTGACATGTAGCGAATCCATTTGTCTACATTCTTTCTTCTGTATAAAATGTGAAATTTTAAGTGAAGTACTCTTTATGATTTCTTGGGTGAAAAACGAGTTTGTTTTTATGAAAAGAGGACCATTAAATTCTATTTTCAGGGCTTAACATAACCAAAGAGGCCAAATTCCTGACATCCACACCACATTGTTACAGCATTGTTTTGTAAGTGAACATGCTCTTTTCAGACACATTATACAGGAACCATTTAATGTTTATTGACTATTTATCTTTGGTTCTAAAATTAAGAACATTGTTATTCTTATTTCATGCACTCATCTAAAATTCAGTTTTCTTGAAAGCAGCAAAAAAGTGTGAATTTTTTCATATTTAAAATCATGACAGAAAAGTTAATTGTGGTTCAAATTATTGTATGTAGTTTTGTGTACAAAATTATCAAATGCAAAACAACAGTAAAAGTATATACTTATATAAATATCTAGTTATTGGTTCTAAGTGTTATATCTTTAAATCATTATATATTAAACTCACATTTTTAGACAGTGAATATAAGGTAATAGTTATTACAACTTTTGGAACAATCTCTGCATCTATGCATATTATATATGAACATAATTTACTTATTTAAGAACATTTGAAAGCATTATTGTATGTGGTAGATGACACGGTCCTACATGGAATGTCAGTAATGCATTCACATTCATCAGGTAAGTCCTTTCAAATATTTTAGTTTAGTAAATACAAAATGTAATATTCATGTGTAACACATTGAATGCCATAATTTGTGATTCATACATGCTAGCATCATAAAGTTTTTGTCCTGAATAGCTAACACTGTTACTATATAACACATGAACTGACTTAGAGATGGCTCTGCTGACAGCTTAGAGAGAATATGTCACCATTATGCTGGTACATACAGTAGATATCTTGAATATCAACTATTCATTAATGAAAAGTCATAGACCAAACCTTAGAAAAAGTGTAATATTAATGCACTTCCAATTCTTATACTTAAACAAAAGGTGTTAAGGTGCATATCTATGATTAATAAAGAGATTAATGAACATAAACATTAAGTGTTAAGGCCATTCTTTATTTGAAAAATACTAGTCAAATTTTGCAGAAGTAAAATAAATTTAGATTCACAAAAAGTATAATTCAATTCCTACTGTTGTATTTTATAATAGTTTATAACTGGAATTGTTCAAGCTTAGCTTTAACAATAATTCAATCATTTATAAGTTTGAATAATCATTGGATATCTGATGGTATAGTGATCTGTTTCTGGTTTCTGCTTTCAAAACCACAACTAATACACTTAAGCATTGATCCTGTACTTTTTCAGTTGAGACACCCTAGCACTTTGAACCATCAGATATTTAACTATCATATTTATTTAGACAAAATGTTAGATTAATTTCTATATGGTTAGTGTTTCATTGCTGAGGCATAGAGCAGACATAAATAGTGGTTTAAAGAATAATTGTAAATATAGAATAGCTATCAACCAAAAATTAAAAGCCATGTTGTAATAAATTTCTGAAAGTGTACCTAGCTGTTGGATCATAAATTGGCCCGAATCCCGTATTGTTGCAGCGAATGAAATAAGGAAAAAACTATCAAGCAACCCAATGAAGCTACTCATATATCCAGTAAAGCCTAATATGGTTGGCTAAATAAATTAGCTCTCTCTCTGCTGCATCGTGAGAAATCTCCAAGTCATGTCTGGGTGAACATCAACAGAAGTATATATACCCTTCAGCCTCAATAAACAAACCCCCTTTAATGCAAGATTTACCAGTAATGGAAGATCACCAAAGATAAAATTCAAGGTAAGGATTCAGAGTGGCCCAAAAGTAGGTTTACAGTTATCACGTAGACTTTTTATTTGAAAATTTGACACTAGAAGAGCGGGAAATTCGTTATACCTGTTAACATAAACAATTTAATCTCTCAGATGCTCAAAATATCCTCCTTCAACATTGCAACATTCATCAAATCTCTCCAGGACACTCTGACACACAGTGCGGCACAAATTCCGTTCTTCATCAATTTCTGTGAATGTGAGGTGAATGTAATGTTTTAAATCATTTATTGTTTTGGGTTTCTTCTCATAAACCTTGTTCTTAACACCCCAAAAAATGAAATCCATAGGTGTCAGGTCAGGTGAACGTGGTGGTTATTCAATGCTGCCCCTTCCGAACCAATGCTGTGGAAAAACTTGGTTAAGGTAGTCTCTTACTGTAGATGCATAATGCGGTGATGCTCCATCCTGCTAAAAGAAAAGTTGGTCAAAGTTAGGTTTAGTTTTCAGTTGTGGCACTACTTCACGAAGCATGTCCAGGTAGTTCTCTCCATTTACAGTTCTATTAAAAAAAACGGGCCCAACACCTTCGCTTGATAATGCACCCCAAACTGCAATGCCAGGCTGGTTTAGTTCAGTCTCTATGGTCAAATGGGGATTTTCATCAACCCAGTACACACAGTTATGCCTGTTTACATGACCAGATAATTTAAAGCAAGCCTCATCTGATCAAATAATTTTATCCAGAGAGTCACGTTCTTCTCCAGTAAATTGATTACGCATCATTTCGCAGAACTGCAGACGACGATCTGCGTCATCCTCTAAAAGACCATGTACTAGTCTTGGTCGATAAGGTTTTAATTTCAGTTTACGCATTAAGCGTTGCAATGATGTTCTTGGTATGGATAGTTCTGCAGAAGCACATCGTGTGGATTTCCTTGGACTGTTCACAAATGTCATAGCCACTAACATTTCATTTTCTTTGGTGTCAGAAGTTTTAGGATGTCCAGATTTCGGTGCATTACTCACTGAACCTGTTTCATCAAATTTATTCCTTAGACGATAAATTGTTTGTCGTGAAGGTGGAGAAATGTTAAAACTTTCTTGCCATGCTGTACGTACCATCTCAGCATTTTCAATTGACCAAACACTTTACTACTTTTACAATGCTTTATTATCCACTCTTTCCTGCAGTTGTTCAATTGCCTCAGCATTCTTCTTCAGAACGTTATATTTCCTAATCTCAACTGTTACAATGAAATTTTAAAAATTTTAAATAGTATTTAAAATATTCTGGAAAATATAAAATGAAAAGTGTATTTATAATAGAAATGTTAAATAATATAATTGCCATTATGATTATGGGAAAGACAAAATGAAAAATGTAATAATAATTATATCCACAACTTCTTATAAATTTAATGAATATTGACTTGAAAATAAACTCTATAATAAAGGTATAATAAATATCTGTCAAACTTTTATATATGCCTCATGAGAATTAATGTAAAATAAACATTCCCTGATTTAAACATGTGCACATATATGTGATTTAAAAGTGAAAAAAACACAATAATATTATCTGGATTTATAAAATAAAAGAATGATTCTATCAAATTTTAAAAAAATCTAAAAAATTTAAAAAAAAAAAGATAAATTAATTAAGAGTACCTGTCAAACAAATACTGACTTGTATTATAGAAATTGATAACTGATTTTTCTTCATTGATACACACATATATATGTAAATTTTATATTACAAACAGGATTAGTAATTAAAGGAATATTATTTACTTTTACAAAATTAAATGTGTTTCTGCTGACCTGGAAAAGAAAATATATCTATGTCCTCAGAATTGATTTACATTAAACATAGCTAAATGAATTGGAAATGCATCTACATACCTGAATGAATTAGAAATGCTTCTATATGTCTACATACCTCAATAAATTACAAACGCTGCTATATAATACATGGCTACATACATGAATGAAAGAGAAATGCTTCTACATAATACACATCTACATAACTGAATGAATTAGAAATGCTTCTATATAAAGCATGTCAACATACGTGAATGGGCTAGAATTCAGCTATACCCATAGATTAAATATAGTTATATACCAAATAGGAGTCAAGCTAGCATCAGAGTATGCTGCCCTATGAAATTAATACACATCTATGACCAATGGGGATTTACATGAAATAGTGTAGGATATTGAACAAATTTCCACCCTGAAATATAAAAATATCCGGGATGTACACACAGATATGTGAGCTGACAAAGTATAAACTGTTAATGAACTTTTTAAGAACTTACTATCCAAATCATTGTTGAATATTGTTACATAAAATCATCTATCTAGTCAGTTTTATTTCACATCATTCATTGCACTTGTTCACAATAATCACATGCCTCCTGAGCTATGTTTACCATAACCAGATCTGAATAAGCAAGGTTGTCATGGTGGTGCCATTTGTGAAACCAAACATAAATATTCTAAATGTTCTCTTTAATCCTACATCTTCTGATGAGCAGCAAATATTGTTGTAGGGGGGTAAGATAAACATTGGGTAACACCAATCTTTAGTTATTTCTCATAATACGCACATCAGGCAATCAAATCAACCAGGAGATGGGTTAAAACACTTGTCAGCCTGATTTAATCTTGGGTAACCTGAAGCATCACCATTACACAAAATATGTAAAAAATCTAATGGAGAAAATTGTTGTAGCAAATTCACATGTAGTTATATATTTGTGTGTGGCTGAATATGTAAAATCAAGATTTTTAACACACTGTCTAAATAAAATTTTCTCTTGACATGTATATATTTTAATCAGTCATGCAAATGTTGTACTTATTTCACATATGCAAATGTAAATATTTATGTATATATATTTTAATAAGTAATAAACCACTGCACATGCGCTTTACAGATCAAGGAAGTATAAATGAATACTCCCTCCAACACAAGATAAAGTCTTTTTTAAAAAAAGAGTGAATTCACTCTATCTTTTTACCCAAACTATAAGTATAGGAAAATCTGAAGCATTTGGAACAGAGAGTGTGAAGATATAACTAATTACTTTAAATTACTTTTAATATGAATTCTGTCAATGATGCTTGGGAAATCTTTACAATTTATGATACATCATTATTAACTGAAAATTTTAATATATTTAAACAGTATTTATTTATATAGTGCTATATTTATAAATTGTAATGAGAATAATAAGCCACTGCACATGCGCTTTACAGATCGAACAACTATAAATGAATACGTATATTAAAGTTTTCAGATAATTACGTATCATAAATTGTAAAGATTTTACAAGTGTCATTGACAGAATGCATATTAAAAATAATTTAAAGTTGATGAGTTATATCTTCCCCCTCTGTGTTCCAAATGCTTCAGATTTGCCTGTACATAGAGTTTGGGTAAAGTCAATTCAGTCTTCGAAAAAGACTATCTTGTATTTGGAGGGAGAGTATTGATTCATTTATAGTTATTCTATTTGTTAAGTATACATACAGTGGGTTATTACACTTATAATTGTAATCTATAAACATAGCGCTATATAAATATAACTTGTCTTGATTATTTTGTTTCATTAGTTTAGAAAAATAAGCTACGAATCCTTATTAAATATCTACTTATTAAAGTTAGATGAGTTTTAATCTGTGAATTTATAAACATAAACTGCAATAAAACAGTTTTACCACTAAAATGCAATAAAGCCACATTATAAACTGATTATTCTATGAAATTTGTGGATATATAAATTTATAATCCTACTTTTTCAAAAAATTATCATAGATTATTAATACTATTTTACTTATCATTATATCTTAACATTACTAATATAATCTAAAAATAAATTTCACAATAACCAATGTGTGAAATGAGTCTATTGAGATTATATTAAATAACATCTAAATTTTTTGGACCTTATTATGACTATTTAAGCTGAAGAATTATTACATATATGTCGAACTCTATGCAAAAGTGATTTTCACTAAGAGCCAAATAAATTAAATCTTCAGTTCGAAAAATAAATAAGCTTCATTCAATTGAAATCACAGAAGCAATTTTGCTCTTGTATGGAAAAATTTACTTCATTGCTGTGGATTGTTAATATATATATATATATATATATAATTACTTTACACATATATCAATTAAGATATCTCTAATGTACTGCTATATTCCATTTACTTCTAAAGTGAGCAATCACTACAGTGATGTACTATTAATGTGTTTGTGACCAAACAGAATAATGAATCGTTACCATAATAGGCAATTTTTTTCCAAACTGCATAAAAACTACATCACTTGAACACAATTATCATTGTCTGAAAGTAAAAAGAATTACACCTCTCAAGATAGCAAAACAGTAAGGATTACAACCTCCTGTTTAGTAAAATGTTTATTTTCATGAGTTTCCCAATCACTTTTAACAATTGCTTTGTAATCACACAATTGACAAGGAAATACTTGATAAATTAAATGACTTCTGCTTGTAGACTTGACATCATACGAACTACATTGAAAAGGGTTTCCCATTTATCTTTTTCTATATTTTAGTCATGTGATTTCATCAAGCATAGTTGTATGGAAGTTGCACTTTAATTTTTTAATTATTCTTGTAAATTGTGATTTGTATCTAATGGTCATACCGCACTTACATGTTGATTATTTGATGTCATTTATCGCTTGGATGTATCAGAGGTGGCTTTGGGTGGGCTTAGAATGGAAAACGGCTGTGAGGACACACTAAATCAGTAGCAAAAATTTAAATAATGCTGAATGGATGTTCTTAGAAGAAACTAATGACTGATAAACATAAATTTTAAAATGTAAGTTACACATACCTCGAAAAAGATAATTAATAAAGATAGAATAATAACAGGTACAATTAATCTCACAATTAAACATGGATATCTATGAATTTAAAAGAAAGATTTTTAATGAATTTTATCATTTCTTATTTACGGGTCTAAAATTTAAACACAAAAGCAAAAGAAAAAACTGAGACCATTCATCAAAATATAAAGTTGAATGTTTAGTATAGCAATTTCGCACTATATATGACATGCTTTATTCATTATATTTTATTGAGCACACGGGAAGTATATGTAAATAGTTATAAGACAGGCTTTTACCTGTGCCTTGATATTTATAATAGTCAAGCAATACTATTTTCCCAATACATGGACCTCACAAACCACGACACAAGATAGTGACTTTTGTAAAGATAAGAGCAGCCAACTTATCTTTAACCTAAATTTCTCCTTATATAAACCAATCTGAAGCAGCCTGATTTGGGAGTGTGAAGTTGTTATCCTCTTCACTGTTTAATTCCACTAATTCCTCTACTAATTAACCATCATGAATCCTTGCAATTTACAATGAGTTAATGTTGGGATCTTAATACAGAAAGATATTTATTTTTTCTTGATGTTAAATCTAAAAAAGTATAAATAATTTCGACTGATATAAAGATAGGAAAGTGTATAAATAATGAAAAATTTATCATAAATAGTGAATCAATAATTGAAAACGCTGATAATGAATAAAACTAAAACAAATACTACAAAATCAACAGTATTTTTAGAACACAGACAGGTATTTATTTGTTCATCATGTTAAACCTAAAAAATAAGTTTGCATTGATATAAAAATAAGAGTGTATAAATAATGAATCATTTTTAATAACAAACATCGACTCACATAGTCTTCAATAGAATGCACTTAGAAACATTCCCACTTAAATAAACAATATTATTTTTGTTTTTGGCTACTTTAAATAAAGTGATGGTCAGAATCAAAAATACATTATGATTGTATTTAATTTTCTCAACATTTTTTTCCAAGTAAGTATTAGTATAGCCTTTAATTTACTGCAACATGATAAAAAAAATTAAAAAAAAAAACATTTTCAGACAAGTGTTTGAAAGGAATGCCCTTTGAAACTGCTTATGAAGATGACTGATTCTCCTCTCAATTATTTAATCCTGCAGAGATTATTTAGCTTTCATCATTATGTGGCAATATAAAAAATGACATCAAAATTGTGGCAAACAGTGCTGTTAAGATTTACCAAGAATTCAATTAATTTCAAATTTAAAACAATGCCAATAATCATTTATTGAAATTAATATATATTTCTGTGCATAAGTTTCCTCAACAAAATGTTATGTAACACTACCCTGAGCATTTTGAACTTTAACATAAATTGAATTGGTGGAATTTATCTAAACAGGATATTTAATTTGATAAGACATTCACTTGGGTTTCAGACAAATGAATAATATGTTAACTCATATCATTCATATGATGTTAGACTGCATTTTTTCAGCATTTTGCAATGTAAAAGATGAAACGAAAATGGCCTTAGCAGTTAGAAGATTTAACATGGGATCACTTTTTTTTAATTTAAAATGAAGATGGTAATTGTTTATTTACATATCAAATTTGAATTAAGTAAATAAAGCTAGTAAACAATAGTCAAATATGTTTAAAAATACATATATATAAGCAACAAAGATTACAAATTATAAAATGATGTCAGAGAATGAAACTCACCTAAATGCTAGAATATCAACAGTATTTTTAAAACACAGAAAGATATTTATTTGTTCTTAATGTTAAATCTAAAAAAGTATAAATAATTTTGACTGATATAAAGATAGGAAAGTATATAATGAAACATTTTTCATAAATAGTGAATCAATAATTGAAAATGCTGATAATGAATAAAACTAAAATAAATACTACAAAATCAACAGTATTTTTAGAACCCAGACAGATATTTATTTGTTCATGATGTTAAAACTAAAAAATAAGTTCGCATTGATATAAAAATAAGAGTGTATAAATAATGAATCATTGTTAATAAGAAACATAGACTCACATAGCCTTCGGTAGAAAGTACTTAGAAACATTCCCACTTAAATGGACAATATTATTTTTGTTTTTGGCTACTTTAAATAAAGTGATGGTCAGAAGCAAAAATACATTATGATTGTATTTAATTTTCTCAATATTTTTTCCAAGGAAGTAGGAGTATTAGTATAGCCTTTAATTTACTGCAACATGATAAAAAAATTTAAAAAAAAACATTTTCAGACAAGTGTTTGAAAGGAATGTCCTTTCAAACTGCCTATGATGATGACTGATTCTCCTCTCAATTATTTAATCCTGCAGAAGTTTATTTAGCTTTCGTCATTATGTGGCAATATAATAAATGACATCAAAATTGTGGCAAACAGTGCTGTTAAGATTTACCAAGAATTCAATTAATTTCAAATTTAAAAGAATGCCAATAATCATTTACTTAAATTAATATATATTTCTGTGTAAAAGTTTCCTCAGCAAAATGTTATATAACACTAACCTGTGCATTTTGAACTTTAACATAAATTGGATTGGTGGAATTTATCTAAACAGGATATTTAATATGATAAGACATTCTCTTGGCTTTAAGACAGATGAAAAATGTGTTAACTCAAAAAATCATTGATATGATGTTAGAAAGGATTTCTTCAGCATTTGGCAATGTAAAAAATGAAATGAAAAATGCCTTAGCAGTTAGAAGATTTAACATGAGATCACTTTTTTTAAATTTAAAATGAAGATGGTAATTGTTTATTTACATATCAATTTTGAATTAAGTAAATAAAGCTAGTAAAATATAACTTATATATTTAAATTGGAATATATAGATAATCCAGTAAACATAATTATACACTTAATATCAGCTTTTGGATAATTATCTCAAGTTACAGTATATGGTAGATGCACTGTTGATACAAATATTTAAAATTGTGTGTAAATAAATTTAATTTCACTTATGTAAAATGTACTAACAATATTGGTATTTTTTTCTACAGAAAGATTCTTCTAGAGAAAATATATAACAAAAACTTGAAAGATAAATTATGTAAATTAGCATAGGGTAATAAAAAATATCAAGATTTTTAGTGCACAGCTGTCACTTATAGGAAAGAGAAGAAAATGGCTGCTGAGAGTAAAACAATGCACTCTTGAAAGGAAGAAAAGATTATGCTGAATAAAGGTAGTTTTAATAAATTGCTTACTGTTAAGATGGAAAAAAATTCACATAAACTTTAATTAAAAGAGTAAACAAACCATTATAAGATTAATAAACTGTATAGTAATTGGCAGTATGAGAAAGCAGATATTTTAACACACTAAATATAATTTATTGAAATTACCAAAAGTTAATGGGATTAATTATTGATAGTAATTTAATTTTATTGAATTTTTTATATCGTTATAATAATGCCTCAGCAAATAGAAATGAACTTGCTGATATATATTATAGTTTTGTATTTATTTATTTTCATTGGTGCATTTGGGATTAAATCTCCCCATGAATTCAGCAGATGGCACAGATAATCTTAAGAATTTGCACACTATTTTAAATTAAAGAAGAAAAATTGTACATTCTGTGGGGAAATTGTGAAAAAAATCTTGCATGAATTTGACAGTAGTATCTGCAGAGTGTAGCATATATATCTGTGGAACATGTTCACTATTATATACCAATCAGTAAAATTTAGAAAGTTTCAACACTGTTGTTTTTTTCCTAGTAGGAACGTTCTACAGATTGCTAAGCAATTATGTGAGCCCAAGATTCCAGGACATGTACAATACAGTGAACTAGTACAAATACTGAGTACATATTTTCAGCCAGCATTACCGAAGAGGATAACTTGTTTGCAATTGCAATAAAAAACAATCACTTCAGAGAGTTACCACGATTAGAAGATGGCATGGCACAAATTAGCCAGACAATGTGAATTTATGGCAGACTTAAAGGAAATACTCCTGGATCAGCTCCTATACGGGATGTTAGACCACAATCTTACAAATACTCTATGATGTGAAGTGTATATAACATAGCAGAACAGATATCACAAAATGTGCAACATACAATATAAGAACTGACAGTGCATCAGAATGTCATGTAGTAATAAATGAATTAAAAAAATAGAAGTGAAAACAGAACTAAGATCGATAAATCACCTAAAATATTCTAAAGAAATAAATTAACATGCTATTACTGTGGAATTGTGGAGCACACAAACAGGGTATGAATATTTAAAAGACAAAAGAACACTTAGCTCACATTTATAAGAAAAATGAAGCTTGTAGAAAATTAAAGACATGAAGCGACTGAAATAATGGCAGAATCACACTGAATGTAACCATATATAAAATTAAGGGCAAAGATTGACGGCAGTACTGGATTGATTGTATCTCTGAAAGGGAGGAATAAAATTAACATTAAATCTAAGGAGAAAATGCAAATGGATAAGACAAATGTAGTGGCAACAGATACAAATGAAAACAGAATAGGGTTTGTCTTCCAGTGAAAGTAAATCAAAAAGTAAGTCTTAGCTCTGTTTATTGTAAAGAAAAAACATTATTCCACTGCTTGGCTGAAACTAGTTCTAACCATTAGGAATCTCTTTTAAAATAATTTAGAATGACAAATTAGAAACTAAAGTTACAACTACATTTAATCACATGAAATAATTCAATTAAGATAGCAACCAGTAGAAATCGAATTAGCTAACCATGCACCATCTGCAGTGTATATACTCTGAAGTAAAAATATTGAAGAAACAATAGGGCATATGGTAAAAAAATGGAAAGTTATCACCTGTGGAAGACTCCTCGTAGACTACTTCTATGGTTGCAATCATAACACTGGATGGGATTCGTGTAAATCAATAAGGTGTTTAACCCATGCTAAGCATACACAAAATGTTAGCATCTTTACAGAAAGTGTCATTCTTTGCAAAGATAGACTTAAAGTCCACATTCCACGAGATACCTGTTACAAAAAAAATGCAGAATTGTTATCATTATGTACCCATGTTGGTTTGTTTAAATGCAATAAATGATACTTATATAGTTTGCCTACTGAAATTCTTGCTAAACATTTTATTTCAAATTACCCATTTTCAATACCTCAGGGACTTCCAACATATATGGCTGAATCTAAGTTATCTTATTCTATATTTATGGTTTTTTTCATTTATTAAAATGATAAAGAAACACAAAAGCCCAAAGGATAAAGTAACTATAAAAGCTCTACAAAAAGTGTTTTCCCCTCATGAATATTTTGAGATCATATAAAGGCTCTTATTCTATATTTATGGTTTTTTTCATTTATTAAAATGATAAAGAAACACAAAAGCCCAAAGGATAAAGTAACTATAAAAGCTCTACAAAAAGTGTTTTCCCCTCATGAATATTTTGAGATCATATAAAGGCTCAAAGTTCATTTATGCACATCTTAGAAACTAAGCCTATCACTCACCCTCTAACAAACTTGCGGAAAGGGGCAGTCCAAGGATTTAAATGTGACTTGAGGAAAGTAAACCATATGAATATGGAAGAAACATTGATAGAAATCATGTTCTACCAGCATTTACTCTCTAGTGCAACAAAGAAAAAAAGACCTGTAGAGTTTATGTTTAGTAGAAAATGGCAGTCAAAGCTTTTATATGTAAAATTAAAATTTAAAAAAAAAAAGGTACTTCTAGGGAAGTGTTCGCAAAATAAGAGTTGGCGAAGCTATATAGAGTGGAGACAAATTTTAAAAAATTGATACCTAACACGATTGTTGAAAAAGTATCTGACGCCATGTGAGTGGTTAAACTTGAAAATGGATTGCATGCCAAAACAGACACAAGTTTATGTTAACAATTCTCTGATATGTTAATTATAATAAATAAAAAACCTGTAGCAACCAATACTCAGAATTTTTGACAAATGATGAAATAAAAGTTTTTATTGAGTATGATGATGTATTGCCTGTTAAGCAGGGAAACCAGGAAATGAAGTTACACTGTTTCAAAGATGATCACTTATCTAGATCTGAATAATCAATAGATGTAAACACTGATCCTGATCATTTCTACTCCTCGAAGTCAGAGATATCGCAGAAATCTTGCCAGATATTTTAGAATGAGGGGTGCACTCGTCATATAAGTATTTAAAATTGTACGTAAATAAAGTGTTAATTAAGCTATGTAAATTGTACTGACAATACTGGTATATTGGTGTTATCCAGACATTACTCTAACCATTACTCTAGCAAAAACATATATAAAAAGGAGTGGAAAACAAAATTATGTAAATTAGCATAACTAGTAAAAATAGTCCGAGATTCTTAGGGATTCTTAGGGTGCAGAGAATACAGTTGCCGAGAATAAAACAATATACATTTGATTGGGAGAAATGAGAATGCTGAACGAAAGTAGTTTTAGTTAATTGCTTAGTGCTAAACCTAAGAGAAAAAGAAATTTGCATATATTTTAATTAGAAAAGTAAATAAATCATCAGAAAATTAATGAACTGTAAAATTATTTAGTATTGTATGAAATAAAAAAATTTCATACATTAAATATACTCTATTGGAATTCCCAAAAGTTAACAGGTTTATTAATAGTAATTTTATTTTATTCTAATAGTTATATTGTTAAAATAATGCCTCAGCAACAAAGAAATAAACCTGCTGATATATAGTATAGTTTTGCATTTATTTATTTGACACAATTGAGATTCTGTTAATGAACACAGCAGGATAGATATTATATGCATGTATAAAGATCATCTACTCACTAGTGCATGTTAATGCCATATATCACATGAATGTCATAATCAAACACAAGCATACCTAACGAAGTGTTATCAGAAACTATTTAGGAAAAAAAGTACCTTAAAAGGCAGCAAGAGATATTCTTATTTAAATTCATTCATTATTAGCCATTATTATTATAACTATTTTTTAAAATTTTTTAAACAGTCATTTTCAATTTTATTTTACTGGCCAAATTAATTTCCATTCAAATATAAAAATGTGGTCAAAGATATTATTACATGATCACTAAATTAGGTAAATGCATTTTTACAAGAGATGCGCGTACCCATTGCAGTCATTTGATGGCATGCCACTGCTACGAAGGCATCGGTTATTATGTAAACTAGTTTAGTTATAAAATTTAAATATTTGCTGACAAAAAGCAATAGTTATTTGAATAACACATTCTTATGCAGTATTAACTTACGTATTTAAATATCCAAAATAAACAATAAATATTAATGCGTAAAATATATGCAAACCTCTAAGTCTAAAAGAACGTTACCTACAATATATCTTTGTTACATGTGAAAAAATAAATAAATAAGCTTCATTCAACTGAAATGGCAGTAGCAATCTTGCTGTTATATGCAAAAACTTATTTCATTGCTGTCTATTGTTCAAATATATAATTTGAAATATCTCTTTAATGCACTCCTGCATTCCATTTACTATTAATGTGTTTGTGACCAAACAGAGTAATGAATCATTACCATAATAGGCAATTTTTTCCAAACTGCATAAAGACTACATTAACACATTTTTCATTGCCTGAAAGTAAAAAAAATACCTCTCAAGATAGCAAAACAGTAAGGATTACAACCTCCTGTTCAGTAAAATGTTTCTTTTCATGAGTTTCCCAATCACTTTTAACAATTGCTTTGTAATCACACAATCGACAAATAAATACTTGATTAATTAAATAACTCTTACTACATTGAAAAGGGTTTCCTTTTGTATGCAATCTTAAACTGCTCTTGTCAGCAGCACCATATTTACATAAACTGCATTGAAAAGCCTTTTCTTCTTTATGTGTTCTTTCATGCACTCTCAAACTAGTACTACGAGCAGTCTTAAATTCGCACAAATTACATTGGTAACGTTTCTCACCTGTATGAGCTCTTTCATGCACTCTCAAATAATTTCTATGAGCTGTCTTAAATTCGCACAAATTACATTGGAAAGGTTTCTCACCTGTATGTACTCTTTCATGCCGTCTTATGCTAAACTTTCGTGCTGCTTTATATAAACAGAAACTACATTGGTAAGGCTTTTCTCCTGTATGTCTCTGTTCATGCTCTGTTAAATGACCCCTTTGAGTACTTTTATACGGGCAGAAAGCACATTGAAAAGGTTTAACTCCTGTATGTATTATTTCATGCACTTTTAAATTAGTTCTGCGTGTGGTCTTAAATTTGCAAAAATTACATTGAAAAGGTTTTTCTCCTGTATGTCTTCTTCCATGTTGTATTAAAGCATGCTTCTGGGCAGTTTTGAATGGACACAATGTACATTGGAACCGCTTTTCTCCTGTATGTCTTTTTTCATGCAGTACTAAACCACTTTGCGCAGCACTTTTGAATTCACACAAACGGCATTGATAAGGTTTTTCACCTGTATGTATTCTTTCATGTAGTTTTAAACCAGTCCTATATGCTGTCTTAAATTCACATAAATTACATTCAAAAGGTTTTTCTCCTGTATGTCTTCTTCCATGTTGTATTAAAGCATGCTTCTGGGAAGTTTTGAATGGACACAATGTACATTGGAATCGCTTTTCTCCTGTATGTCTTTTTTCATGCTGTGCTAAACCATTTTCGAATTTACACAAACTGCATTGATAAGATTTTTCACATGAATGTATTCTTTCATGTGGTCTTGTATTCACATAAACTACATCGAAATGGTTTTTCTCCTGTATGTGTTCTTTCATGTTGTATAAAAACATAAGTCGTCACACAAACATTGACATGGTCTTTCACATGTATGTATTCTTTGATGATCTCTAAATCTAGTTTTGTGGCCTTGAAATCACATAATCTACGTTGAAAAGGTTTGTCTTCTGTATGTATTCTCTTATGCACTCTAAAACTATATTTGTGTGTAGTCTTGAATTCACATAAAGCCCATTGAAAAGATTTTTCAACTATCGGTGTTCTTTCATGCAGGCTTGAATTTACCATATGGGTACTATTGAATACACACAAACTATGTTCAAAGGCTTTTTTCTGCATGTAACTTTCATGTGCTGTTAAACTATCTTTAGTTGCAGTGTTATATTCTCACAAACCAAATATTCAAAATGTTTTTTTTCTTTGTTATTTCATGCATTTTCAAACATCCCTTTACAGGACTCCAATATTCATACAAATTACATTGAAAAGGGTTTTTTTATGTATTCTAAAACTTACCCTTTCAGCTGTCCAATACTGACACAAACCACCTTGAAAAAAGTTTATTTATCTATGTGTTTCTTTGTTCATTCTTAAATTTTACTTATATGCAGTCTTTAGTTCATACCGACGATCTTGAAAAGATTTTTTATCCATCTTCTTTCATGTATTCTAAAGTTTTTATCCCCAGCTTTAAATCAGCACATACTACATTGAAAAGATATTTTCCTGTATTCTTTCATGTTTTTTTATAAATCATCTATAAAAACTTTTCAATTCACACAAAGTATAATAAATATCTTTTTATACTGTAATAGGTTTCTCCATAATTTTAGTTTTAATAAATGCCACATGAATACAGTTGTTTATTTTTCTTTTATACTTTTTTTTATTTTATATGGCTTCTTTCATCATTTCTCAGTTTCTCATTCTTAGAGATTTGACCCTCAATCACAAAAATTTACAGGTTTTCCATTTTCCCCATACTGTATTTTCAGAAAGATGATAGGATTTTGTAATATCCCAAACCATTGAACAAAATATTTTATGGATTATATGACTTTAAATATTTCATTGGAAAATAATCTCATTAATCAGGACTTAATTTCTATTAAGACAATTTGAGAACTTTTATGAAAATACATTCAGAAAATGTTATTATTATAAATATATTTTTAAACATGTTATAAACACTTGTTTCTACCTGACTGACCAGATAATAAAATCAGATATATATCCTCATGCTGTTTTTAAATTTTTTTAAATTCAAAACTGCTTGGCTTTCTTTTAATAGCTCTTCATTTCATAACATTTTTGTCCAAATAGTTAAATGAATTTCTTTTCAATTACAAGGCTTTGTCAAAAAATATTGGTTTGATTACAAGTGTTACAATCCTTGCATGAATATGAAGACTTGTTCACTTAGTAATGTCTTTAAAATTTAAATCATAGACTTTTTTTTACCAAATGCCATTTTTTCCATGCCTTAGACCTAAAGAAAACACACAAAAAAATATTAATCACATTTTTTTTACATGCATAACATGTGATAGATGACAAATAAAAATAGTTTACTAAGGAAGCAGAAATTAATTTCCATTAGAACATTTTTAAAGATTAAAGCTTTTTATCAAATGAAGCTTTTAATATCTTTATTGATCAAAAGGTATCAGGTTTTCAGTTACTAACAACAGAGAAAATCAAAATCCTTTTTTTTAATATTCATGTCAAGAATTATTATTAAGGAAGTAATATAACTTTCTACTTCTTTCCTATGTATTGATTTCTACTTTAACATATCATACCATTTACATTTTTCTTAAACACTTTATCAATACTTTTATTTATATCAAACTAAGTTTTGACTGCCCTGCCGTCATCATCAGAGCTCTTGTTAATTCAATTTCCAAACTAGCAAGATCTCTGATGATGACAACAGGGCAGTCAAAACTGTTTGATATAAATAAAAGTATTGATAGAGTTTAAGAAAGGTGTAAATGGTATGATAAGAATTATTATTTAAATCAAATTATTTTTGCTTTACATAAAACCCAATAAAAAATTGCAAACAATCTCATATATAGACATATGAACTACAGAAACAAAATCAACCTAACATTAACTTATAAAAAAAGAAGTTTATGAATATTTATAATGGAAAGTTTGTGAATATTTATAATGGAAAGTCTGTATTTCTCAACTTCAGTTCCACATAATCTATCATTAATTCCAAGCCAATTTCAGAGAAATAAAGTATTTATTTATATAGTATTGAAAACAATACCAAAAATGCAAATTTCATTCCCACTCTATTTTGTGACCATCTTTCGTACAATATAACTATCAAATTTCACATATTAAGCATAAAGATATAAAACATCTATAAAGAATTTACATATAAAAACCTAAATTCAGAAGTATAACTATTATTGCCTTTATTTTTCCCAACCTCTCTTTGCTATACAGTAGTTAGCATTCATTACTTTTCATTAATAAAACTCAAAAATAGGTATAATATTCTTTAAATATACACATATCAAGACAGATACAAATTCAGGCTCTATTTTTACATAAGTGTAGAAATTGATATTCTGTGAATTACATATACAGTATGATGAATTATACAAATTTAATATGTACAATTATGAGCTTCAGTTTGATTAATAAATAAGATTTATGAATTATGATATTCAATCTCTGTTTTTGTATAACTGATATTAATTGAATAAATATGAATCTGGCTGAAATATTTTTATTCAGTCCTTTTGCAAATAACAGTGATCAGCTTATTGATAACAAAAGTATAAGAAATGGACTTATAGCTGAAAGAAA
This sequence comes from Epiperipatus broadwayi, assembly GCA_028023455.1. NCBI lineage: Eukaryota > Metazoa > Onychophora > Udeonychophora > Euonychophora > Peripatidae > Epiperipatus > Epiperipatus broadwayi. The sequence continues at coordinate 55,831 of JAQFVV010007006.1, read as the reverse complement.
AGAATGATTAATATTTAAAACAATATGCTGTTGTAATCTAAATGTGTATAAAATTATATGTGCAATATATACAATTATATAATTATTTAATGGTATGACAAAAATATTTTCATAGATGACAATAACATATGTAGATAAATTAAATTACTATATACTGTATTTTAAAGCAATATTCGGTAAAAGGTGAAATATCTTGTAGACAAAAAATAAAATTTACTATTGCTTTTGTCATGTTATATATAAATTTCTTATTGAAGGATTTTATGTAGTGGAATTTTTCTGGCCAATCTGTAGTCATTCTATGAAAACAAACAGATCGAGACATTAAATTAATGAACAACAAATTTCAATTGAATATCTCAAAACCTCATTCAATAATGAAAATTAATTCTACAATCGTACTTCAACAAATCAAATAACTAATGATAGCCATTCCAAAATTTATGCAATTCTTGCCTATTTCTGCATTTTTCTCAAAAAGATCTCATAACTTCAAATCAACTCTCTCCATTATAACTTTTTCCATTTTAAAACAGAATTATCTTTAATCTTATCTTATCCCCATTAATGTTTTCTTAAATTTTTTCTCAACAATTTTTTATCTTAATAGTTTACTTATTCAAAATAACACAGTCCAAAGTAATATATTTAACATTTTCTATTTAGTAAATATATGCTCACATTTTCCATCTTTCAACTCACTTTATGTATTAAAATGCTTAGTTAATTATCAAACAATGCATAGTTTTAGAAAGAAAAAATATCATTCAGGAAAATGTTATCATCCAAAATAACAAATGAAAATGTATGTAACCAATGAAAACCTTTGCTTAATTGCAGGGTTGTCTATTACTATTCAACAAGTATTTTGATTTATATTTTGATAACTAATATCAAATTTTGTCTCCCAGAAAATCACTTAATAAAGAATTATTTTCCTATACATACATTGGTGTGTACATACGTACTAAGTAATAACTGTTGGTTTGGGTATATTACATTTTTAGATAAAAGTAGACTGATGAATATTTGTCACAAAGAAAAGAAATCCCATGAATACCCTTCAAAAATAAAGAATTTAATGAGTTAAATAATGTTTTGTATTAAAAGAAACATTCTCAGTGATAGGCATGGAATGGGCTATATCTAATAATATAAATTCTATGTCAGCTGCAATGAATAATTTCTGTAAAGATTAATTTTTTGAAACATCAATTAGTTTTTGGAGAAGACCCTACTAAACATATCTGAATATAAACACATATTTTTAGTATAACCCTTTCATCTATAAAAAAAAAACTTTCAAATCTTATCGCAATCAAAAATGAGTGAAATATAAGACTACAGTGATGACAACATGTGGAGCAATAACACAAGAATTCCAAAAAGTAATAAAAAAAAACTTATAGAAGAATTAGTTACTCACAAAAATATACACTTACAGTAATTTAATAAACAAAAATTAAAGTTCCCAAAATCTCTTAACCATTTATCCATATTGAAAACAGATCATATAAAAATATAAGGTAAACATTTTATCATTAAGATACTATAAATGGTCATATTAAATGATTGAAGCAATATTCTATTACAGGTTTATATCTAAATAAATTCCCATTATAATTAATAAGATATATATTAAACATTGTATCAATATGTTAATCCAAAAATTAATGAAGATAAAATAACTTGCAAAATGTAAGGTATTTCATATTACTTATATATTAGGTTATATTTGAATACAAGTATACTTTAGATCAGTGGTCTTCAACCTTTTCACACCAGTGGACCAGTAAAAATAAGGATAACATTTCACAGACCGGCAAAAATAAGAATAAGGTTTCGCGGACTGGCAGAAGTCTATAGATAAATTTTCTTATAGATGTAAACTGCTTAGCCTTAGATGAGCATAATTGTTAACTGATCAAAACAACAATTTTAAATATACAAGATGAAATTATATATATATGGAGTTTGTATAATAAAAAACTTTATTTTTTTAATTTTGAATTTTTTTAGAAAAGTAATAAAAAATTTCATTCTATCCCCTCCCCCCAATAAACATCTGTGATAACTAAAAAAACAAATTAATTTATGTATGACTGATTATATTTTGTTTTCGTTCTGCTTCTTTTTTTTTAATTGGGAAAAAATGAGATGAAAAAAAAAAAAATTGTTTATATTAATTAAAAGTTTAAACTCTTATTATTTTGTTATAAGAAACTTTCGCGGCCAGGCAGAAAACTTCTGCGGCCCACCACAAGTCCGCTGACCAAGGGTTGAAGACCACTACTTTAGATAATTTGAGAGTTGTGATTATAGAGGATTTGAACACACACTTTCAAACTATCTTCAGCGAGTCATTCTATCTCATGCAACTGATACACATGTCCACACATGAGAAAAAGATAAATAATCTGCAATATATGAATTTGGTGCTGAAACAGCACTCATCAGTTGGTCCAGATCATCATCTCTCACACATATTTAATCGATGATGGGTTTATATTAAGGTAGCATTTCTTCAAACTTTAATGGACAGGCTTCAAACTTCTCCACCCTCCTATTCAGCTATCCATACCATTCAAATTCTAATGTTGGAATACCCAATGTTATTGTTATGTCCATGTTGATGTTAAGTCACTCGACCCTCATGTATAGGACATTATTTATTTAAATACACAGAAAAGAAATGGGCAGGATACAGCCGGAATCTGTAATATTTGAATACAAATATATTTTATATACTTTGAGATTAGTTGTAAGTATAGGAGATTTGGATAGAGACTTTCAAACTTCCATCAACTATTTGAATACAAAGATAGTTTATATACTTTGAGATTAGTTGTAAGTATAGGGGATTTGAATAGAGACTTTCACACTTCCATCAACTATACATTCTATTTTATACAACTGATATACTAACTATACATGCGTGAAAAACATAAATGATCTCCAATATACATATTTCATGCTGAACCAGCAGTCATCAGTAGGTCCAGATCATCATCTCTCACACATGTATATTTGAGATCATTTATGTCTTTCACATGTGTGGTCATATGGATCAGTTGTATGATAAAAATGGATTGCTGAAGGAGCAAGAAAATCTATGTTCAAATCCCATGTAATTGCAACTAATCTCAAAGTATATAAAGTACACTTGAATTCAAATATTACAGATTTAGCCTGTATCCTGCCCATCCCTCTTCTGTGTATTTAAATGGATAAGGTCTTATAAATGAGGAGTCATTGTTACTTAATGTCAACCAGGGCAAGACAATAATGGCATCAAGAAGGGATTTGGGACTTCAATCATCAGATTCTCAATGGTATGGATGGCTGAAGAAATGGAGGGTCAAATAGACTGAAGCCTGTCCATTAAAGTTAAAATGAGCACTGATTTTATATATGTGGGAGATGATGATCTGGACTAATTGACAAGTGCTGGTTCAGCATGAAATACTTATAATACAGATCATTTTCATATGTGTGTTGTCATGGGTGTTGGTTATATGAGATAGTATGGACAGCTGAAAGGAACTTGAAAGTCTGTGTTCAAATCCTTATAACTATCTTAAACTATCTTTAGGTTATCTATAATTATGAAAAGTGAATCACACAAGTAGAGTGTTATATACTGGAGCCCTCCTTTTTCCTTGTAAATAATAACTCTCGTGTCTGTACTGAAAATAAAAAACTAACCATGAACCTGATTCACTGGAATACATTAAAATTTTCTCTAAGATTAGACATTAAATCATATATGTAAACAACAAGGAGTTTCTGTTAACTGAACATAATCCTTGATTACTCTTTGATGCAATCTAGTTCAATGGAATAGATTAACATACTTTGTAAGTTTAGGATATTAATTCAAATATATAAACAGTAAGAAGTTTCCATTAATTGGAAATATAATCAAATTCACCACTTCCTTTATTTTGCTGTAATATCTTACATAAATGCAATTTATCCACTATACTTTGAACACATTTTAGCAAAAACCTTTTATTGTACATATATGCATACACAATCTTATTTTGACTGTCCTGCTGTCTTCTTCAGAGCTATGATATATTGAAAAAAATAAAATAAAATACATAACTATATAAATAATTCCATAAAATTGTAAACAATAAATTTAACAGAATAAAAAACAACATAAAATAGAACAAAATATAAAGCTGAAATATATATAATCAAACTGAAATAAAATAATTCAGTTAATAGAAAATAAAATATACATTATAAATATATAATATAAATTAAATATGTATTCCTGACTGTATATATAAATATTCCTAAATAACTATTAATTTAAATATATTAATTTTTACTATTTTTAATAATCTATTGAAACAGTAAGATTTATTTATCGCCCTGTTTCACCTATGTTCCATAGTAGTATATTTTCTCTGGTTTAAACACATCCAAGTCCACATATATTAGTTAATTTAATACTAAAATATTTATAATAGCGTATATTTACATTTATGTGCATGTATTTGTATTGGTGCACACATCTAACATATATGTTAATATTTGTATGCATATATAGTATACGCATTTATAATTTTAAAATTAATTTAAGTAGTAAACGTCATTGTATGTGTAGCAGACCTATATATATATATATATGCAAAGTGAACTGTAATGTCAGATTTAATAAACATTATAGATTTTCTAAATTATTTTTAAGTTATTTAATTTACAGAATCGTTGATATTCACATATAATTCTTAAATTCGGGGGTGCCTGTCTTATATACATGCTAGAATGTTGATAGCTTAAATCCCTTTTTTAAAAAAAGAATCAAAAGTTATAGATTTCTCAGAATTACTTGTCATTAAATAGTAGTCTTAGAAACAAAATATTAAAGATATTTTAAAAATAATGTAAAAAACAAAGACAAAGTCATTAATTCGGTCCTGTTTGTCGTGGCTAACCCATATGCTTTTATTCTTATTAAATTTATGCTGGCTCTCAAGTCGGAAACAACTTTTAATGGCTTGTGAGGGAGTAAGAAAGGTGTTCTATAAAAAAACCCAGTTTTAATTCAAAATTAGCTAACTCTTAATTGTGATCAAATACAGCCAAGCGCTATGCCAAAATTGATGATGAAGACCCAAGGCTAGAAGGCCTATCATGCCTTCTTCCTCACAGGGGAAAAGGTCTAGAAGATGGACGGAGTTCAAAACAGCAGCCTGCCAAAGCCACAAAGAATGAAGCAGCCCATCTGTGAATATTAGTGCCTCTGTATGCAAGCCACTGCAGCAAGAACATGATCGATAATTAATCTTCCGCAGAGCTCTTAAACTAAGTTTTAATAAATCATTTCTATAATTTTCTAAAGCTAGCTAGCTATACTATAAATGTGCACACACTATGAAATTAAAATTATGATTAATATTTAAAACTCTGTAATGAATTTGTACTTACTGATTTAAATACCTTAATATACTTTCATTTAAAAATAATAATGTAAACTCTTGCCTAATTAAAAGTTAACTAATATTTCTGTAATCATGATAACTATTTTAGTTATTATTCTTAATCTATCCAATCAGCGGATATGCCTTCATTACTTTGTTTATTTAATATTTCATTAATTGTGCTGCGCCATCACTCAGAGTGGAGATTATTAAATATTATAACAGTAGAGAGATAATTTGATTCTCTCATATAATCTTAAATTAGTTATAAGCACATAAATAAATCTCTGGTCTGAAAACTACTATTGCATATGTCAGGCTACTATGTTTTAGCTTCGTATAATTCAGGTTTGCATAGTTAAATAATAGCAAGAATATTTTGAAGCATATTATAAGTAACTAGATAAGTCCGAAATATGCTTATGCCTCCTTAGTTCAATATCATAAACTATATAGATTTAACTATAAACTGGATCTCTTTATTAAGCCCTTTTAGCATGTTTGAGTATGCTAATTTACGAACAGCCGTACAGCAGTTTCGCAGATCAAAACTAAAGATTTTGTGCTTGATTAATTTTATTGTTTATATTTTAGAAAGCATTGTGAATGTGTCTTTATGAAGCATATCTGTGCATTTCGCCTTGCTATATGTATTTCTTATTAGAATGGGCTTTGGTATAAGGGCCACCCCATTACTTAATTCTGACATCTCTTTTAAAAATGGGCTTTGGTTTTAAGGGCCACCCCATATCTTTTTAGAACTGGAACACGAGGGTCCAGATTGTTGTATAAGCTGCTGCGATCACCCGAAATAAATGTACATGTATTTTGTGATACCAAGTCATCCGGTCCACAGGAACTGAGTACTTGGTACTGAATCCTCCGAGTTACAACCATTATTTAGTTTATGGAATACCGTAGTCTCGGAAGAACCGCTGCCAAGCACCAGTTCATCTACCCTTGCTTTGTTATATGCTTAGCCAAAGAAAGGATTTAAAATATCTGTCAGGAACCCCCCCAACCCCTGACCATGGTTTCGTGCTTTGGCACTCCTCAGGGAGGTGCCAGGGTAGGCCTCTCTTGCTGTCCACACATCTGCATCGAAGGCAGGTCTTCTTACTTCCCTTTGTACTTTTCCTAAATAATCTAATACCCCTTTACTAACACATAATGCATCATTACCATATGCTAACATTGCTACTGCAACTCCCTTCCATAAAATTCTAGTTACATCATATTTATTATATGAAAACAGTTAATTTGTTTATCAATCCCTTTCTTTTCTCTGCTTCATTTATCAATTTTTTCTCGCATTCATCCAAGCAATTTTTCTGATTAGTTACAATGATTCCCAAATAACAATATCTATTTACCACAACATTATATCCCCCAATAAAAATTCTACATCTTGTCTTTCCCCAGTATTAATCATCATATTTGATTTTTCTTCACTAAATTTAATCCCCATCTCTTTAACCACTCTTGCAGATGTCCTCAGCATAACTTCCATATCTTCTTCCTGCACACAAAGATATGACCCACAAAAAAAAGAACTGACAGAGTATATACTCCCTTGCCACCTATAAACAGTACCTCTACCTTATCTTTCTACTGCTCTCTCCATTCCATTCAAATAGAACAAAAACAAAATGTGACATAAAGCATCATTGCCTTAGTTATTTTCATGTAATGTCTTAATAATATCCACTAAAGCTTCAGTCATTCCCAAATTTGCCAAACTTACCCATAATCTATTTCTAATTGCTCTATCATATGCCTTCTCTATATCTATAAAACTCATATATAATTGTCTACCTGAATACCTAATCATGCCCATAAGTTGTGTAACAAATGAAGTATCTGCTATACACCTATCTGATTCAAAACCTTCTTGCATCCCCCCCCCCACTACTTTATTCCCATCCATCCATTCTGCAAATCTTCCAGCCACCATATATGTGAAAACTTTATATAAAACGGATGTTACTGTTATCAGTCTATAATTGTTTAACTTTCTATGATCCTTACCCTTACCTTTAAATAATAATCTTACTCTTGTATTACTCAAACGATCAGAAAAAACTCTCTTTTGTGCCATCTTATTAAAGCAGAATAAGTTTTACTTTTGCCCTATACCCTAAATTCATTAGCATCTCTACTGCCTATCCATCTAAACCTCTTGCTGTTCCATTTTTCAATTTCTTCTCTACCCCATTCAGTTCATTTTTTGTAAATCTAATATTCCCATTACTATACATTTTCATGTTTTCTATCACTCTGTTCTTCATATCTAACATCTTTTCTATATCCATTACATTGAAGATTCTCTCTAAGTCTTCTCTACAGCTACACTCTATTCCCTCATCATCTAGTAATACTCTCTCTCCCCCCTACATTTCTCCCCAAAATTGTTTACTCCCATCTCTTCCATGTTTATTAATATCCTCCAACAATTACTAATCAATTTCATTCTCTCTATATAATTATTGATTTTAGTCAACTTTTTCTTTTCTAAGTACTTTTCCCATTTAGTATTAATATCTTTTTCACTTTCCTTGTTCTTAATCGCACACCTATCTTCTCTGCATGCTTCTTTCCATTCTTTTACACTTTTACTAATTCTCATTTTATTACTTTTATTCTTATGAATATTCTTACCTAAAACCCTCACACCAGTCTTTAAACTCATTCCCAACCAACTCTTCCCTGATTTCTTCAACTTGTATTTTATATTTTTCCAATCATTCACCCTCCATCCACATCTTTCACTATTATTTCTAGGTTTATTTCTATTCTCCATCATATTACTAACCATTTCTATTATAATAAAGTTATGATCACTAGTATATACTTTCTCTCATTCTCAAACACCTTAATTTTCCATACTTGAATTCATTCCCTCTCTCTACCAATACATAATCAATTGTTTAAATATATTATTTCTAAAACAAGTGTATTGTCCCTTGTAAATATTTGATAAATTTCCAATGGTCAAATTCACTCCCTGACAAAAGTTCTTCAAAAGCTGTCCATTTTTATTATCTACATCATCAATTTCTTCAATATGTCAATTTATATCCCCTATTGCCATTATCCTCTTTCCCTTTTATTTAAAACTCTGTATATCCTTAAGTAGACAGATATATGATACTGTTTCACTCCATTATAGTTTGACTATAAAATGATATAAAATTAGTTTGACTTTATGTGATGTGATGCACTGTGACATCTACAACGTCAGGAATGTCTCAGCAACTATAACCAAAGAAACCTGTTAGCCACTTTAAATACCCCTTAGCAGTCTCCACCCTAAGTCTTCTGATTATCTGCTCCATCACATTTCAATAATCGTTGTCAGTTCCATGGCCTTCATATCTAAATCCCCCTTATCTTTTCCTAAACCAGCATAAAAACCAACAACTCACTTTCGGTATAATCACTTTGTTCATATTTATTCTTTCATAACTTTATTACATGTACCCTTTCTGCTTCCAAGCACTTACATTGAAGTAACAGATGTCCAATATTTTCTATACCTTCCTTACACAACTTGAAGACAAATCACACATATTTTTTTCCATTTACGTGTATATTCCCTTTTTGCTAAAGATCCCATTCGAGCCTTAAAGAATAAAGTACTTTCCTTACTATTATCATAAATAAAATCACACCCAATATTCCATTTACTTTTATATATATTTAAACTTGTTTTACTGTCATAGTATTTCTCCATCTCAACAACTGCCTATTCTTTATTAATACATCTATTCTTCTATCCCACTCGTTACCACTATAACATTCAACAATCCTAACACAATCATTCCGCCTTTTGTACAAGTATACTGACATAAATTCTTTATCCAAATCTTCTGCATATTGCATTACCTTTCTCACCCATCTTCTAGCCTGCACTTTACTTCTAACCCAATTAAATACTATTTTGACTATTCATTTATTATCCATAAACTGAAATCTTCCGAACATTTTCATTTTTCTCTTTGCAACTCTCATATAAAAACTTGATTGTCCCATTTCTCCTTGAATTGCCTCCTTTGCTGTCCACACCTCTGCATCTAATGCATGTCTTCCTGCTTCCCTTTGTACTTTTTCTAAGTAATTTAATACCCCTTTACTACACATAACGCATCACGGGAATAGTTAACCCTGCTACTGCCACTTCCTTCTATACAATTCTAGCTACATCATATATATTATATGAAAACACTTAATTTCTTTATCAATCCCTTTCTCTTCTTTGCTTCATTTAGCAATTTTTTCTCCCATTCATCCGAGCAATTTTTCTGCTTATTCAAGATGATTCCCAAATAAATATATCTATTCTCCACACTTACCTTTATATCCCCAATAAAAAATCTTTGTCTTCTCTTTCCCCATTATTCACCATCATTATATTTCATTTTTCTTCACTAAATTTAATCCCCATATCTTTACCAACCCTTGCACATATCCTCAGCATAAAACTTCCATATCTTGTCTTCTTTCAGCATACAAAAAGACTTCATCTGCAGAAAAAAGATCCGACAATGAATATACTCCCTTGCCACCTATTAACAGTATCTGTATCCCTTTTCCTAGTCTTTCTCTTGCTCTCTCCATTTCACTCAATTACAACAAAAACAAAATGGGCGACATAGGGCATCCTTGCCTTAGTCCCACCCCATTTTTGACTTTAACTGATTCTATATCCCCTAAATGATATGTATAGTATTTATTTTTATATAATTTCTTAATAACATCCACAAAAGCTTCATCCATTCCCAAATTTGCTAAACTTATCCATAATCTATTTCTATTTACTCTATCATATGCTTTCTCTATATCTATAAAACTCATATATTATAACTGTCTACCTGAATTCCTTCTTATATCCATAAGTTGTGTAACTAAAAATAAACTATCTCCTATACGCCTATCTAACTTAAAATCTCCTTGCCTGTCCCCCACTACATGATTTTCTTCCATCCATTTTACAACTCTTCCAGCCACCATATATGAAAAAACTTTATATAAAAATTGATGTTACCACAATTGGTCTATAATTGTTTAACTTTTTATGATTCTTACCCTTTCCTTTAAATAATCTTACTCTCGTATTACTCAAACTACCTGGAAAATCTCATGTGTCATCTTATTAAAACGTGATAATAGTGTTACTTTTGTCTTATGCCCTAAATTTATTACCATCTCTGTTGCCCATCCATCTAAACCTCTTGCCTTACCACTTCTCAATTTATTCCTTGCCTCATTCAGTTCATTTTCTATAAACCTAATATTCCCATTACTATATGGGTTTCATATTTTCTATCCCTCTGTCCTTCACATCTAACATCCTTTCTAATTCTTCTCTACAGCTACTCTATTCCCTCTTCATCCAGTAATACTACCTCTCTCTCCCACACATTTCTCCTTTTAAATTCCAAAATTTCTTACTCCCATCTCTTCCACTTTTATTAATATCATCCAATAATTTACTGTTCAGTTTCATTCTCTCTCTATAATGATCAATTTTAGCTAACTTCTTCTTTTCTAAGTACTGTAACGGGATATAAATATGCCGTTACATTACTTTAAAACTAAAATAAAAAGATCGTATATAAAAAATTGATTTATTAAAAGGAAAAAAAAAAACTTAACTTAAAAACTGAAAATTAAAAGTTGTGTAACGTATATAGATCGCACAGATAGGAAACTTTGAAGGCTTTTACAGATAAAAGCATTTGAAAGTATTTTTTTTGTAAAAAAGTAAAAATATATAAAGATTGATATTTTAAAAATAGAAATAATGTTGAGTTCTATAGTCTTACAAAATGGAAATGATTGTGTTATTAATTAAATGATTGTTCAAAAGCAAACTAAACCGTGAGGCATTTTAAAATAAATTCAATGGTCAGATAAGAGAATACAAAGGAATCAAATTGACCAATGTAAGCACGGACCATAAATGCAACACGAGAGGATTAGTGATGTCTTGCTCATTGAATCTCAAGATCTGATAATAAGAGGCCAAGAAAAATATAAAAGCAAAATGATTATGATAATGAGGATCGGAAAGCTGACTATGAACATGTCATTATAACCAACTATATTGCAGATTTTCACGATGTGGAAGTCTGCAATAAATTTAATTTTCTGGACAACCAGCTGAGGCCTCTGGATGATAATTCCTGACCAAATGAATGGCAATTGACGGCTTCATTTCAAAGAAGGACAAAATCTACGAAAGTGATCACGAAGATGGATCTCTATATCTACAGAAACCATAAAGTATAAACTTTTACTGATTGAACTTACTTTTAAATAATTACAGTATAACTTCAATAAGTAATCAATCTAATTAATAAGAACTTTCCTAAAAAGTACAATTAATTAATAGCTGAAAATAAGAACTCTTATCTGACTTATAAATGCAAAATCAATTATTAATATTTTTTTTTATGCCGATGTTTAAGCAATCATTTCCATTTCATTTTTTTTTATGGGTGTGTATATTATGGTCGAATTAAAAGTTACGTTAGAGTTGGGAGGGTTCGATTTCATTACCTGATATGTATGTGTTTTGCTGACGGTTGCTTCACTTACCCCTTTGAATGACCCAAAGTTCAGGAAAACTTCTGTTAAGGGGTGAATGACTCGATTTGTTTTCGGGAAAACTTCGTATGGGAAGTGCCGTTAGTAATACATGCATCACTGTAAGGAAATTTCACTCTCGGAAATATCAATCTGTGCGGTCTATTTAAATAGTGTTTTGAATTATAAATTAAAAATTATTAATGTAAAATCTAAAATAAGTTTATTCCTCAATTTTAAATATGTGTTAATAAAAATCTATTTGTGTGTTAATTACTGGCAGTGGCTTATTTTATTTATTTCTTTTAATATTGAAATGTAGTTTGATAAGGATTTATGTTATATTAATTTCTGCATCTACTTGAGCTAGTGGCAAGGGCAAATAGTCAATAAAAGAAAAGTTGGATTTTTTTTGTTAACAGCGCGTATCTGCCTACTTTATAAATTTTTCTAGGTTCAAAATGGCCTAGATGGCGCCCTGTCGGCAGATACTTTTAAGACCACTTTCATATACCGTTAAAGTACTTTTCCCATTTAGCATTTATATCTTTTTCACTTTCTTTGTTCTTAATAGCACACTTATATTCTCTGCATGCTATTTTTCTCTGTTTTACACTTTTACTAGCATTCTTTTTATTATTACTTTTATTCTTCTGAATATTCTCATCTAAAACCCTATTTGCCACTTTTTCTATTTCTTCATACCAGTCCTCATGCTCATTTCCAACCAACTCTTCCATGGTTTCTTCAACTTGTATTTTATACTCTTCCCAACTTATTCTCATCATACACTCTCCATCCATATCTTTCACTATTGTTTCTACTTTTATTTCTATTCACCAACACATTACTAACCATTTCAATTACACAGAAATTATGATCACTATTACATACTCTCTCATTATCAAACATTTTAATTTTCTGTACTTTATTCATTATCTTTCTCTACCCATACATAATCTATTGTGTGGAATATATTATTTCTAGACCATGTGTATTGTCCCTCATAAATATTTGATGTTTCCAAAGCTCAAATTCACTCTGTGATAAAATTTCTTCAAAGGCTGTCCATTCTTATTATTGACATCATCAATTTCTTCAATATGCCCATTCATATCTTCTATAACCATTATTCTCTTCCCTTTTCTTTAAAAATTTGTATATCCTTAACTAGGCATTCATATATGCTATTGTTCCACTCCATTATAGTTTGACTATCTGCAGTAGCTATATAAACTATAGTCACCATACATACTTGTCTTACCAACCTTATTTCAAACCACAAATGTTCTTGACATTTAACAGTATTTAAATTTTTTTTGATATAAAACCTATACCACCAACCTTTTTTCTTTCTCCTTATTTATATCCTGTCATACCAAATCGTCCAAAACAGGATCTCCTTTTTCTCTTACATGTATTTCCTCTACTGCTAATAATACCTCTAGCTCTTCATATTCGTTTTGTTTAATTCCTGCCATTTTTCTGGTCTCCTACCACCTTGCATATTCAAATACACAATGTTAACAAATTTCTTTTCATATAATTTTATAATTTTTTTGATTCTTTCTTCTCCATTACATTTATAAATAACTTGCTTACCATTAATTTTATAGACCCATTCCCTCTCCAAGTCTACATTTATATTGTAATCAGCTACCCTTTGTTTATTCCATACATCCCATCCATTCTACTTCTTTCTAATAACACTGCGATTTAAAATCCCACACCCCTTTACAAGTTTACCGAACTACATTCTTTAGTGTAACGTTTTCCCACTTTGGTATACGTTTTTTAACTTTTAGATTATCTGACGTCAAACATTTGTCCTTATCCAAACTAAATTTTACGTTTATTCTTTCTTCCCGAGGGTGAATTTATACAGTGACATGTACTTCATTGACAGCCCTTCCCATACGAAGTTTTCCCATAATTTTGAGTCATTCACCCCTCTGATGAAGTTTTCCCGAATTCTGGTCATTCAAAAAGGGTTAGAGAAGAAACTGACCACCAAACACATGTATATAAGGGAATGGCAATAATTCGAACCCACCTAGCTTTAACTTTACTTCTAAGTAGATCTCCACGTTTATGGACATCCTTTTTTTTTGTCCGTTGCCAAACGCCAATCTTGCTAGTTAACAAGAATCATAGGATCTATTAAATATTTGTCTGACTCAGCAATTTAACTCGAAGCCCATCTTAATACTCAGGGTGTGCTAGCGCATGGCGCCAAAGAAGAAACGAAGAGTGAACTAACTTTCAAATCAAATCTTTTTTATAAATTTCTATTTTATTCCCACTAAAATCTAAAATAAATCTTTTAAAATCCCCCACACTTTTCTACCTAACCTGTTTGCTTTAATCTATTTTTAAAGGCATACCAGCATGCACATGTATTTGATTTTGAAATACATAAATTACCTCAAGTGTATCGAAATAAATTAACAATTTAATTTAAGATTCAAGAATATTTTATTTTAAGAAACAATGAAATGGCATAATCATGTATGCGATAAATATTTTAATGAATTACAATTTTAAAAAAAGAAAAAAACCCGCTAAATAATACATATATATCATTAGATAATTGCACAGTTTGAGTTTGATTAGGTTTAAGGATTGAAATGATATAAAATGTGTATATTTACCAATATTACAGAGTCTGTGGAACCCACATATATGTTTCTGAGTGCACTCGTAATTTAATCCTGGGATTTAGCATAGGCAAAATATGGCGTCCGTCTCTTCTGCTTAATATTCCAACCATTTTAGTCCATCTAAAGTAGCATATTTATTTTGCTGTTTCTATTCCTTTTTCCTTTGAATATATTCAGGAATAACGGACGATCTGCATTAGAACAAAATAGTTGTGGTTCTGAAGGGCACTTGGGGATGTTAAAGGTGGTACATATTTACGTGGCATAGATAGAGAGCTGGAGTCCTTACATAGACCCCGGCACGATGGTGACTTTATCCCATGCGATCCATGAGGTTTCCTTTGTTTTATTTCAGTTCGCACACGATCTGTCCAGCTATGAGGGCAGCAATCACAGTTTACTCCCGATCTTTTCTGCTTTGCGGCCAATTTATTAAAATTTTCTCCTTTTAGAGCTTCAATATATTTTATAACACATTACCTTCTTCTCCGTCAGCTCAGCACACAAAAAACAAAACTGTCCTTTTAATTAATAATACGAGTTTTCCGTTCCTTATCTCTGGTATTTCGTTTTCAAAAAATATATTTTTACAAAAATGCCAACAAAAGAAAAACCACTTAGCAACCTCTACTTTTACTTATCTTATTTTTTTTTAATTCTTGGAACTTTTCAATTGCACTCTTTTCGTTGACTTTAACTAGACAAAAAAAGTCGAAAAGAATTTACTAATTAATGGGCATTCCACATTCATTAATTTTAAAAACTTTCTACAAAATCCGAATATTTACAATACATCAATCCGTTTAATTAAAAAAATGAGATTTGCCATCAAGTAGTTAGATCTGTTTCTTGAACAATAAGAGATACGTTTGGCTAATTAATTCGGGAAATAACTGTAAAATAAACTTTTCTTTTACATGCTTTAAAATCTTTTAGTTTTTTACTTTTATTTTATTCCAAAAACAACATTTACCTATATACATGTATGGCAGGGGTCCCCAACCCTATGCCCATGGGTACCATGGTGCCCGCAGACCATTTTACGTGTGCCCGCCACTAACCGAACACGATAAAAAATTATTTATCTGATACAAATAAATTTAATTTTTAAAATTTCTTATAAATTAGTGTATTATATTGTAATGAAATTGTAAGGCATTCTATACTTTTGCAGCGTAAAAATATAAACGTTAATTATATGTTAAAATTTTATTTTTGAAATAAATATTTTATTGTACATTATGTGTATAATTTACATTGAAAAAATAAATGGTGCCTGCTACCTGATTAAAAAAATAAATGGTGCCCGCCACCTGGCCAGTATTATAGAATGTGCTCTTAAGTGCAAAAAGGTTGGGGACCCCTGATGTATGCCAATTAAAATATCTACCTATACCCATCATTCCAGCAAATACACATGCGTTGGTCTATGCAACTTTTCCAATAATAATTATAAAATAATAATAATAAAAAGAATTGTCTAAAATCTACATTTTCTCTCATTTTGTAACAGGGTTTGAACCCAGCTACTGTTACATTAGAAATCAGACTCCGCAAAACTAAACTTCTTTATGTGATGTGACGCACTGTGACTTCTCCTTAAACGGAGTCAAGAATCTCTCAACAATTATGCCTAGAGAAACCTGTTAGCCACTTTATTTTCCATTCCCAGTCTGTTTTACCATATTCTGCTCCATCCCATTTCCACACAATCTTTGTCAACTCTATGACCTTTATACCCAGCATAAAAACCAATAATCCACTTTCTGTATAATCACTTTTTTCATATTTATTCTTCCATATTTCCACATAATCTTTGTCAACTCTATGGCCTTTATACCCAGCATAAAAACCAATAATCCACTAACTGTATAATCACTTTTTTCATATTTATTTTTCCATAACTTCATTATATGTGCGCTTTCTGTTTCAAGTATCTACATTCAATTAACAGATGCCTAATATTTTCTATTCCTTATATAATTTAGACTAAATCACCCATATTTTTCCACTTACATGTATATTCTCTTGTTGCTAAAGATCCTGTTCGAGCCTTAAACAATAAACTACTTTCATTGCTATTATCATATATTAACTCACACCTAATATTCTGTTTATTTCTATATATATTTAAACTCTTTTTACTCTCCATACTAATTCTCCATCTCTAACTCCCTATTCTTTATTAATAAATCTATTATTTTATCCCATTCTTTACCACTACAACACTCAACAATCCTCCTAACACAATCATCCCATCTTTTGTACAAATATACTGCTATAAAATCTTTAACCACATCTTTGGCATACTGCATTACCTTTCTCACCCATCTTGCTACCTGCCCTTTACTCATAACCCAATTAAATACTATTTTGGCTATTCTTTTTATTATCCATAAACTGCAATCTACCAAAACATTTTCATTTTACTTTTTGCATCTCTCATATGAAAACTTGACCATTTCATTTCTCCTTGAATTGCCTCCCTTGCTGTCCATAATCTGCATCCAATGCATGTCTTCCTACTTCACTTTGAACTTTTTCTAAGTAATTTAATACACCTTCACTAACACATAATGCATCATTACCATATGTTAACCCTGCTACTGCAACTCCCTTCCATATAATTCTAGCTGCATCATATTTATTATATGAAAACAATGTTAATTTCTTTATCAATCCCTTCTTTTCTTTGCTTCATTTATCAATTTTTTCTCCCATTCATCCAAATGATTTTTCTGATTACTTAAAATAATTCCCAAATAACTATATCTACTCACCACACTTAACTTAATATCTCCCAATAAAAATTCTATATCTTCTCTTTCCCCAGTATTAACCATCATTGTATTTGATTTTTCTTCACTAAATTTAATCACCATCTCTTTACCCACCCTTGCACACATCCTCAGCATAACTTGCCTATCTTCGCTTCTTTCTGCACACAAAAATATATCTGAAAAAAAAATGACCTGACAAAATATATACTCCCTTACTACCTATTAACGGTAGCTCTATCCCTCTTCCTAATCTTTCTATTCCTCTTTCCATTTCACTCAAATACAACACAAACAAAATAGGTGACATAGGGCATCCTTGCCTTAGTTCCACTCCATTTTTAACTTGATGTGATGTGATATACTGTGGCTTCACTTTAAACGAAGTCAAAAATATCTCAGCAATGCCTCATCATCATCATCAACCATTATCAATCCACTGCAGGATGAAGGTCTCTCCAAGTTCAATCCATCTTTTCTGATCTTTAGCTTCTCTTCTCCACATCACCCCTGCAGACTTTCTTATTTCATCCATCCATCTCACATGTGGCCTCTTTCTGGGTCTTTTACAATCTCTTGGAATCCAGTTTAAAATTTCAATTGTCCACTTATTATCATCTCTTCTAACAATATGTCCAGCCCAACTCCACTTGTCTTTTAATTTTTTCAAGATCAGTAACACCTGTGTGTTCTCTTACCCATACATTGCGTTTTCAATCTCTTCTTGTTACTCCCAACATGCATCTCTCCATACTTCTTTGAGTGGTTTGAAGTCTCTGTATTGCTCTTCTATTAAGTGTCCAAGTCTCAGATCCATAAGTAAGAACTGGCAAAACACATTTATTAAAAACCTTCCTTTTCAAACACATAGGCATATTTCCTTTTAGTATCAAGTTATTTCTACCAAAAGCACTCCAACCAAGTTTAATTCTATGATTAATTTCATCCATTATGTTTCCATCTGTATTAATAATCTGACCAAGGGATTTGTAACTGTTAACTTCTTCTAATT
The DNA here is from genome assembly GCA_028023455.1 of Epiperipatus broadwayi. Classification (NCBI taxonomy): domain Eukaryota; kingdom Metazoa; phylum Onychophora; class Udeonychophora; order Euonychophora; family Peripatidae; genus Epiperipatus; species Epiperipatus broadwayi. Next base: position 37,359 of record JAQFVV010007006.1, on the reverse strand, counting down.
CATCATAATCAATCTTTATTTTCATATTTTGAGAAAATCTATTAAACATTACTTTAGACTTTTTAACATTTATCTTTAGTCCTACTTTGCTACTTTCATCTGATAACTCCTGCAACATTTCCTGTAACTCTAAAGCATTATTTGCAAAAAACAACTACATCATCTCCAAAATCTAAATGACTTAAATAATTTCCATTTACTCCTTTAGCTTCCCATTTTAATCCCCAAAATACTTCTTGCAGCACTGCTGTAAAAAGTTTTGGAGATATGGAGTCACCCTGTCTTACACCCTTCTCAATGTTGACTTTCCTACTATCATTATGTAATCTAATTGTTGCTGTTGCATTTTTATAAATATTCTTTAAAAAATGACAATATCCTGGATCTATTCCTTGATGATCCAATGCTTTAATCACTGAAGAAATGTTTATAGAATCAAATGCCTTTTCATAATCTACAAATCCTAAGCATAATGGCAACTCATATTCATTTGTCCTTTCTATAACTTCTCTCAATACCTGGATATGATCTACTGTACTAAAACCACTTTTAAATCCAGCTTGTTCTCTTGGTTGGTGGAAGTCCAGTGTTCTCTGTAGACGAGTTGTAATTATCTTAAGTAAAAATTTTGTATAAAACTGATAAAAGACTGATAGGTCTGTAATTTCTAATATCTTCTTTATCACCTTTTTTAAATATTAATATTAATATTGCATTCTTCCAATCATCTGGTACATCTTTATCATTTAGACATTTGGAATATGACTTTGCTAAAAAAATTTCCATTTCTTCACCTGCTTCTTTTAATATATTAATTATAACTCCATCATTACCTGGAGCCTTCCCTTTCTTCGTAAATTTAATTGAATGTCTCACTTCCTCATTCAAAATTCTGGGAAATTCAGAAGATATAATAGATATAGGAGGTACTTGTTCTTTATTACTATATAATTCTTGATAGAAGTCTTCTACACATTTCATGATGTCATCTTTCTTTTTAGTAATAATGCCACCTTTTTTTCTTATTGCAGATATAAATTTCCTACCAATAACAAAATGTTGTTTTAGACTCTTTAGACTTTTATTCTCTTCTACAGCTTTCCTTGCTAGTTCACAATTATACTTTCTTATATCATTTTCAACTCTTTTCCACACCATTTTACAAAATTCGAGATATTCAATCCTTTTTAACACATCATTTTTTATATCTGCATATTCCTTCTTTTCTTCATAAATTCTCTAGTCTCAGTAGAAATGTTATTGGTCAATTTCTGCTTTTTTCTACCAACTATCTTTGTTGCAGTTTTTAAAAGTGTATCAGTTATTTTCCTATTAATTTCATTCAAATCTGAATCATGTTCAAAATCTACTAATACTTGAAACCGATTTGTAAGTTCTAATTTAAATTCATTAGAATGTTTCTGAAGATTAGGAATATCAACTGTAATATTGTTTTTCTTAATAATTTTTGTCTCTCTAGTTTTGCATTAACATGTATCTTACATCTTACTAATCGATGATCACTTCCTGTGTTAAATTTATTAAGAACATTACAATCTTGAAATATGTATTTACTGTTAGTCAAAATATAATCCAACTCTGCTGTACCTTCATTTGGATACTTCCATGTCCATTTCCTTTTAACTTTTTTCTCAAAAAAAGAATTCATAATATAAAGTTTTTCTTTTTCTGCAAACTCCACAAGTCTATATCCTCTCTCATTTCTATTACCATAACCAAAATTACCTACAGCATTTTCATATTTCATTTGTTTACCAATTCTAGCATTAAAGTCTCCCATAACAATTTTAAAATGTTGTTTTGCTCTGACCAAAAGCCTTTTGTACATCCATATAAAAATCTTCTACTACTTCATCACTATGAGAACTTGTTGGGGCATAAGCCTGAATTATCTGCATTTGGTATCTGCTATTAAGTTGTAAAACTAATCTTGCCATCCTGTCCGATATACCATCAATCTCCACAATGTTATTTTTCCATTTTTTATTTATAATGAATCCTACTCCACTTGTATTTCCAATATTTGTGCCTTTATAGTAGAGTACATCCACTTTTTAAATCAATTGTTTCTTCACCTTTTTCTTCTAACTTCACAAAGTCCAATAATGTCCCATTTAATATAAGATAGTTCTTCTTCTAACTCTTGCAGTCTTCCTTCACTTGAAAGTGATCTGCAGTTGTAAGTACCTAAATAAAAAGTCATCATCAAATGGCAGCCCGAGTCCGCAATCGGGATTCTTAGCACCCTCCGCCTTCGGCCACCAACGACTGCCTTGGTTGGTGACTTTACAGCCTCCTTGGAATAAGGGCCATGAATTATTTTTGTCTGTCATGATTGTATATATTGAAAAAATATTCTTAAACTCGGAGGTAAAAAGCCAACAAACTCACCGTGCTGGCTAATGCGTGTTGGTAAGCAGCCCATCCATGTTCGTATACTATATGAATAATCATATAGTAAAACAGCTGCAACGACAAGAACGTATGGAATGGACATTAGGAATTTGCCCTGCTCAGTTCCTTTAAGGCCTCCAAAATGAATCAAAGGGTATCTTTCCAGTTAATAGCAAACTCCTTTCTGCAGCCTCTCAGCAATTATGCCCAGATAAATCTGTTAGCCACTTAATTTTCCATTCCCCACTGTAGGTTTTCTCATATTCTGGTGCATCCCATTTCAACATACACTAGCTCCCACTATTATATTATTATTTAAACTAACTATATGTATAATAAGTACAAGCTTTATTTATATATATATTTTATACGCTTTTTATATAACTAATTAATTTATATTATACTGTTTTCATGTAAATATTATCCTAAGTATATTTTTTTCACTAATATGTAATATAAAGTTGTAATAATTATATTTATAAAGCGGCATACTCGTTACTTAAAGTAATATTTATTATTTTATTGTTTAGATTTTTTATGATATGCGTAAGTTATGCATTTTATTTTGTTCATTATATCATAGCTCTGAAGAATGCAGGACAATCAAAACATAATACTGTATATGCATATATGTACAATAAAAGTTTTTTGCTAAAGTGTTCAAAGTAAAGTGGATAAATTGCATTTAATTGGAAATATCTAAAATTCCTCCTTTGAAGCATAAAAAAAATAAACACAACTTATTTATGATCACTCCCTATGATCCTGTCATTGAAGATCTTATTATTATATGATATTCATATGATAAACAAACACATGCTTTCAGCAACATGCATAAGCTATCATGATGAATTTATAGGTTTACTTATGGGCTTTGTTTTCAGAACTGAAATATCAGTTGAAATGTCTAGAAAACAAGATAAACGTGGATGTAAATAAACCTTTATTTAGATATTTATAATCATGATAGGCAAAAATCAATCATGGCCTTTAATCGCATGAAACTGTAAAATTATCACTCAATGACAGCAGATGGCAGTGACATGATTCTGCTAATGAAGAATATAAAATAAAACTCAATGACAATCTTTGATTTAGATATCTACAACAGCAGATCACTTGAGTGAATTGGAAAAATTATCTAATTGTAAATAGGACATTTGGTGGACATTATAAAGTTAGAAGGCGAGTAAATTGTTTTAAAAAGTTGAAATGTAATTTAGTACTAAGGCATAAATACTAAAAGTACAAACAAAATTATTATAAATATAAGTTCTCATTGTGATGACTAAGTAGAGGATTTTTATATACATGTATAAAATGCTTCGAGCAAATAAAACATTTTAAAATTGTTATCAAAAACATTAATGCTTCAATAGAAAAGCAGCTGACTAATTGGTCTGAGAAGAAACTTGATTATAATGATAGGAATGAAAAAGGATAGAGTTGAAAAGAAAACTATACTTTATGAATTCTTTTAAAAAAATGCTACAGGAAAATGGGCATGAAAATATACAAATTAAGGTATAGCCGAATTGGATCATATTCTGACCAAACTTAAGCACATATTTCAATTTAACAATGTTCTCAATAAATTTAACGTAGGAAATAATTATCAATTAGTGAGATATATATGTGTCAATGCAGAACCAGACAGATGAAAACTATTAAAAAAAGTTTATATTCCTAACTTTCAGAAAGCCTGCAGTTAACTTAAATTGGAATTTTGAAATCAATTCAAAATATTGTCAGACTTTAATAATGACTCAGATTAGACTGATATCCATAAAGATATGCAACAGAGATGGCTTATATAAAAAGAAGCAATTTATCAATAGTATGGTACAGTAAGACAATACAAAATAAAATGAAGTTTTATAAAGTACAAGCAAAGAATTAATACTGATATGAAAAGATATTATTATGACTTGGCAAGAAAAGTTATAGAAAAAAATAAGACCAAAAAATATAAAATAATACTTGAATAATAGAAAAAAATATTTCAATAACAAAAATAAAGGAATTATTATTACAAAAAAGAATATCAGAAAATTTGTAGAAGATATACAGAAAGTGTTATTAAAAAAAACAATAAAACACAAATCCCCTACGTTTTTTGATTGCCAAGTATTTTAAAAATGCAAATAAATCTATTAAGGAAAAGTTTCAGAAAATAATGCAATTATTTTTGATATTTTAAAAGGAGTAACGAAAAAAATATTTTTTTTAACTAAGTTTATTATTTAGTGTCCAAATGAATAAGACATATGATTATGTCAATATACTCATTACCAATTAAGAAAGATGATAGAGAAGATAAGTACTAACCTTTTCACCGTCATTAGATAATGTTAGCATATTTGAGAAAATCAGTGAATAAATCGTTCTCATTTACACTTTTTTTTAATCCATCCACTAGCAAATAACATGTGAAAAACGAAGTACACAACATTACATGCTATGGTAAGAAACAACTTGATTTATTAATTTTTTATTAATTGTAAAATTAATATTCTTTAATTATGACAATTATTCTTTTGAACAATTCTGATATGTTAATCGTAATAAGTAAAAAACCTGTAGCAATCAATACTCAGAAATTTTCGACAAATGATGAAAGAAAAAGTTTTTATAGAGTATGATGATGTATTGCCTATTGAGCGGGAAACAAGGAAATGAAGTTACACTGGATCAAAGATGATCACTTATCTAGATCTGAATAATCAATAGATGTAAACACTAATTCTGATCATTTCTACTCCTCGAAGTCAGAGATATAGCAGAAATCTTGCCAGATATTTTAAAATGAGGGAAGGTGAACTCATGATATAAGTATTTAAAATTGTATGTGAAGTTTTAATTAAACTATGTAAATTGTACTGACAGTATTGGTATATTGATGTTGTCCAGACAGATTACTCTAGCAAAAACATATATAAAATGGACTTGAAAACCAAATTATGTAAATTAGCATATCTAGTAAAAATACAGATTCTTAGGGCGGAACACTCACTTAAGGTCAAGAAGAGAAAACAGTTGCCGAGAGAATAAAACAATGAACATTTGAAAGAGAGAAAAGATAATGCTGAACAAAAGTAGTTTTAGTTAATTGCTTATTGCTAAACCTAAGAAAAAATGAAATGTGCATATATTTTAATTCGAAAAGTAAACAAATAATTAGAAGATTAATGAACTGTAAAATTATTTGGTAGTGTATGAAATAAAACAATTTTATACATTAAATATACTCTATTGAAATTCCCAAAAGTTAATAGGATTATTGATAGTAATTTTATTTTATTGTAGTCATTATATTGTTAAAATAATGCCTCAGCAACAAAAAAATAAACCTGCTAATATATATTATAGTTTTGTATTTGTTTATTTTAGCTGACACGGTTGGGATTCTGTTAATGAAGACAAGAAGATATATATTATATTTATGTATAAGGATCACCATCTACTCACTAGTGCATGTGAATGCCACAAATCACATGAATGTCGTAACCAAACACAAGCATACATAACAAAATGTTATCAGAAACCGTTTAGGAAAAAACGTACCTAAAAGTAGCAAGAGATATTCATTTAGCCATTATTATGTCAGTATTCTTTAAATAGTCTTCATTTTCAATTTTATTTTACTGGCCAAATCAATTTCCATTCAAACGTAAAAATGTGGTCAAAGATATTATTACATGAACACTACGTAAGGTAAATCCATTTTTACAATAGATACGCGTATCCACAGCAGCCATTTGTAGGAACGCCACTGCTAAGACGGCTTCAGTTATTACGTAAACTAGTTTAGTTATAAAATTTAAATATTTGCTGACAAAAAGCAATACAGTTAATTGAATTACGCATTCTTATGCAGTATTAACTTACATATTTAAATATCTAAAATAAACAATAAATATTAATGCGTAAAATATATGTAAATCTCTAAAAGCATGTTACCTAGAAAATGTCTTACTTCCATGTGAATAAAGGGCGGTTCCTGTTTATATCTTAATTTCTTTTTTGCACCGCCATCTACTGGCATTATAAAATTTTCAAAGAAAAAAAAATTTTCCTGAAGCCTTATTATGATGGTATTTTAGTTGTATTTATAAATACTATTTCCATCATCTAATATTAAGTATTAAATGTATTTAGAAAAAATAACTCTATTTAAATTTTCCAATCACATTCAACTGTTATTAATAACAGACGGGTTAGTATATTAATGTTGATATTAATATTTATGATGTGTTAGAACATGAAATATTAGTTGCGCGCGGATAAGAATGAAAGATTCATGGATTGAAAAAGTAAAAAAGATTAATTTTAATTGTCCAATAAACGAACTGTTATGCTTAACCTTGATTTTTCGTGTCTGTGTATTACTTAACATTTTTATTCATTTAACAAATTTATGTATTAACATTATCTAGAGTTAGCCCAAGAGGTATTAAGATTTAACATTGATTTTGTTTGCTTTTATATTCATGGAATTTAAACAAACTCTATTATTTTAAGCTCATTTTATTATGCATTTTACAATATTATATATTTAATTTAAATGAAGTAACAGATAGACAACTTGCCATCATAGAAAACTTTCAATAATAGTTTGCAGATAAATTTAAACAAAATCCCATCGATATAAACCCAATTACTTATCAACTAAACCCATATATAAATCTAAATGAGATCTGAGAGTTGGATATTTACCAGAAGTCCAATGCAGTCTTCAGACCGCTCAAATAAATATGTCAGTATATAGTTGTAAAATCTAGATAAGTTCGGAAACACGCTTGTTTTTGTGTTTCTGATTACTAGTTACACTTTGAGACTTATGTCAAAAATTTAAATTATTGGTGATTATATATATATATGCACATTAAAGAAATATGCTCATGTATATATATATTGAAAGTATGTGTATGTAATAGTTATTTATTTCATGTCGTAAATTATTAATATTATATTTTACATTTAAAAATAACCAAAAATATAGTCATCATGTAACATTTTAAAATTAAATTTAAGTATTTTAGGGTTAATATTGAATATAATTAAAACAAATTAACTAAATTAATCCAGGAAAAAAACTTCAGTTCAAATATGAATTTGGTTATCTAAACAATTGTAAAATAATGATTATTTATCTCACTTGTTCAAACTTGGAATTGCACTAGAATTTTGTAGACTGAGGCTCACTTTCAAAAATGATAATTTTTCAGGCTTCATTCACTTTTAGTACATATTTAAAAGAAAAAAAGATAAATAGAAAAAATAAGGTTTATTACTTTTAATTGATGTATTCATCACTCTTAAAATTATAATATTGTAGCAATGCATAATTGCCTATAATCACTAAATATGAGAATCCTATGTGAAACAGTATACTCCTTCCCTCATAACTGTTTCAGCTATTTTCCCCACAACCACATCTATGCCAGGTTTAAACACCCTCTAGTTCATGTGTATACGCATCAAAACAGTTATATAAGCATCAACACAGTTATATTGGTATTGTCGCATACATGTGTGGATAAATGACTGTGATATCAATGTATGTACATATATTGCAGCGCTTATATTTCTTTTCTAGATAATATTTGTTATATTTGTTTTATTTAAAAAGAATGTACATTTTAAATGTTCACCAAATAATATTTTGGCTTGATTTAAAAGAAATGTACACAGTGAAGAACGTGATATTTTGCAGGTGGCCATTCTACAGATGGTCTTCTGTCATTAAAGGCTATAGCAATTCTTAATTTTGATTGAATGAATCAGAAACAAAACGAGAAACCAAACCTTCACTTGGCAAGATTATCTAAATGTTGTCTAAATCAATATCATTTTTCCAATCTCATTGCAATTAATGAATCACTTTTCCAGACTAAAACCATTAAAAGTTTAAGCAATTAAAAACATCAAAATTGAAGAAACAGGCTCTAGTAAAAATTGACAGGGAAATTAAACATATGAGCTATATATTTGGGAGGGTGGGAGGAATCTAAGTTAAACATATCGCTAGCTGGTTTTAATCTGAAAAATGTATAAATAAGGCGGATTTCTTACTACAAGGGTTTCTGTAAATTTCTGTGAAGTCAAGAAATGTCAGCTTGGACTTTGACATGATGGACTAGGCCAGAGATTTGCTCTCTCCTATCCCGAGATGGCAATCTCTATTCCTCCCTGCATGCCTAAGGGCATGAGCATCATTGCTGGAAGAAGAGATCTTCCAGCAGCCTGCCATGAGAAGAAGAGGCCAGAGCAGACCATAAATCTATCCTGAAGAGATATGCCACTGTTTGATGTACCTTCATTACCAGCCACTACTAATAAGACCGGTAATGTTCTTTTAAAGACAGCGGAGCTATAAATTAATCTATAAATGTATAATCTAAGCCATCTTATGTACTATAAAGAACGTTCTATATAATTTCTCAAAATTCTTTAATTAAATCATTTCTAAAAGAAACTGTGTTCAACTTGCCTAAATTTATTTATATATTGTAAAATCATTTATTGTCATTCTATTTTTTAATAATCTGTAATTTATTTTTAAAGTAACTATGAAATTGTTTATAATTTAACTTTGTATAGTTGCCTGAATTCTTTTATATATTAAAATACTTTACTTTTATAATCTGTAAATAACTGCAATCAATTATCTTAAATTTATAAAAACTGCAGTCATGCCTAGATTTATTGTTTTAAGTATTTGCTTACATTTATTCTGTTTAAATTTAATATATATGTTATAATGTGCCTATATTTCCAAACTGAATAATTATTAACTAACTTAAAACAGGCAAAACTCACTATAAGTATTGCCACACAGAGCAAGCTAGAGTAATCAATGGATGCCAGAAGGCTTATGCATAAAATCCCCATCTAGTGCCTACTCATCCAATATCCCAAGACTAGTTTCTGGCTTGTGGCCTTCATCAGTGAGGAGCCTTGGATCTTAGAGCACTGCACCTAGATCTTAGGATCTAATGCAATCCTCCAGCAGCCACCTTTTATCTCCATTTAACTACCAAACTATGAGTCTTAAACTGAAAACACCTTAATGCTTTCAATCCAAGTCCATAAGCTTATATAGTCATATGGGTCTGAACTCAGTTCAGCACCCATACATTTTGGTGTCTTTGGTTCTTTAATAACCATAGCCACCACTATCCTATTAGGCAGCAAGCTAGAGTAATCAATGGATGCCTAATCAATCCTGCCTAATAGGATAGTGGTAGCTATGGTTATTAAAGAACCAAAGACACCAAAATGTATGGGTGCTGAACTGAGTTCAGACTCACATGACTATATAAGCTTATGACTTGGATTGAAAGCATTAAGGCGTTTTCAGTTTAAGACTCATAGTTTTGTAGTTAAATGGAGATAAAAGGTGGCCGTTGGAGGGTTGCATTAGATCCTAAAATCTAGACGCAGTGCTCTCAGATCCAAGGCTCCTCACTGACGAAGGCCACAAGCCAAAAACTAGTCTGGGGATATTGGTTGAATAGGCACTAGATGGGGATTTTATGAACAAGCCTTCTGGCATCCATTGATTACTCTAGCTTGCTGTGTGTTGCAATATGTATAATGAGTTTTGCCTGTTTTAACAACAGTTATACACAAGCATAAGAAGTGGGGATCATGTGATGTTTATTGGCTTATTAACTAACTTACAATGGAGTTAATTAAAATGTCCACTTTAAATATTTTAAGAATGCTGCTTGGTGTATTAAATCGCTGTTTCGAAATAATAATATTATTAGACCATAAACAATCTTTACGTGATCCTTATTGTCATGATATTATAAATTGCATTATCTTTTGAAGGTTTGCTTAGGCAGTTTTTATATATTATGACATTTGATATCTATTAGTTGGAAATGATATACTGGCTAAAGATGATATTAAAGTATATTTGCTAAATACCCCTCAAATATACATTCCCTTCTTAATTGCGATTATATATATATATATATACATGGGCTGCAGAAAGGAGTTTGCTATTAACTGAAAGGAGACCCTTTGATTCCTCTTGGAGGCCTTAAAGGAACCGAGCAGGGCAAATTCCTAATGTCCACTCCATACGTTCTTGTTGTTGCAGCTGTTATTACTATGTGATTATTCATATAGTATACGAACATGGATGGGCTGCTCACCAACACGCATTAGCCAGCGTGGTGAGTTTATTGGCTTTTTACCTCTGAGTTTAAGATCAAGAAACACCATGGTCTTTCTTCTCAGTGCCTGATAAGGCAGAATGAATGTTTGTGTAAATGATAAATATTTTTCCAATACATATATACAATTATGACAGACAAAAATAAAGCATGGCCCTTATTCCCAGGAGGCTGTAAAGTCACCAACCAAGGCAGCGGTTGGTGGCCGAAGGCGGAGGGTGCTAAGAATCCCCTCATTGTGGACCCAGGCTGCCATTTGATGACGACTTTTTATGTAGGTACTTACAACTGCAGATCACTTTCAAGTGAAGGAAGATTGCAAGAATTAGAAGAAGAACTGTCTTATATTAAATGGGACATTATTGGACTTTGTGAAGTTAGAAGAAAAGGAGAAGAAACAATTGATTTAAAAAGTGGACATATACTCTATTATAAAGGCACTCATATTGGAAATACAAGTGGAGTAGGATTCATTATAAATAAAAAGTGGAAGAACAATATTGTGGAGATTGATGGTGTATCGGACAGAGTGGCAAGATTAGTTATACAACTTAATAGCAGATACCAAATGCAGATAATTCAGGTTTATGCCCCAACAAGTTCTCATAGTGATGAAGTAGTAAAAGATTTATTATATGGATGTACAAAAGGCTTTTGATCAGAGTAAACAACATTTTAAAATTGTTATGGGAGACTTTAATGCTAGAATTGGTAGACAAATGAAAGATGAAATTGCTGTAGGTAATTTTGGTTATGGTAATAGAAATGAGAGAGGACATAGACTTGTGGAGTTTGCAGAAAAAGAAAAACTTTATATTATGAATTCATTTTTTGAGAAAAATGTTAAAAGGAAATGGACATGGAAGCATCCAAATGAAGGTACAGCAGAATTGGATTATATTTTGACTAATAGAAAATATATATTTCAAGATTGTAATGTTCTTAATAAATTTAACGCAGGAAGTGATCATCGATTATTAAGGTGTAAGTTACGTGTTAATGTAAAACTAGAGAGACAAAAATTATTAAGAAAAACAATATTTACAGTTGATATTCCTAATCTTCAGAAACATTCTAATGAATTTAAATTAGAACTTACAAATAGGTTTCAAGTGTTAGGAGATTTTGAACATGATTCAGATTTGAATGAAATTAATATGAAAATAACTGATACACTTTTAAAAACTGCAACAAACATAGCTGGTAGAAAAAAGCAGCAATTGACTAATAAAATTTCTACTGAGACTAGAGAATTTATGAAGAAAAGAAGGAATATGAAGATATATGTGTTAATGTAAAACTAGAGAGACAAAAATTATTAAGAAAAACAATATTTACAGTTGATATTCCTAATCTTCAGAAACATTCTAATGAATTTAAATTAGAACTTACAAATAGGTTTCAAGTGTTAGGAGATTTTGAACATGATTCAGATTTGAATGAAATTAATATGAAAATAACTGATACACTTTTAAAAACTGCAACAAACATAGCTGGTAGAAAAAAGCAGCAATTGACTAATAAAATTTCTACTGAGACTAGAGAATTTATGAAGAAAAGAAGGAATATGAAGATATACAAAAATGATGTATTAAAAAGAATTGAATATCTCGAATTTTGTAAAATTGTACGGAAAAGAGTTGAAAATGATATAAGAAAGTATAACTGTGAAATAGCAAGGAAAGCTGTAGAAGAAAATAAAAGTCTCAAAAATGTTAAACAACATTTTAGTATTGGTAGGAAATTTATATCTGCAATAAGAAAAAAAGATGGAATTATTACTAAAAAGAGAGATGACATCATGAAATTGGTAGAAGATTTTTATCAAGAATTATATAGTAATAAAGAACAAGTACCTCCTATATCTATTACATCTTCCGAATTGCCCAGAATTTTAAATGAAGAAGTGAGACACACAATTAAGTGTATGAAGAAAGGAAAGGCTCCAGGAAATGATGGAATTATAATTGATATATTAAAAGAAACAGGTGAAGAAATAGAAACAATTTTAGCAAAGTTATATACCAAATGTCTAAATGATAAAGATGTACCGGAAGATTGGAAGAATGCAGTAATAATATTAATATTTAAAAAAGGTGATAAAGAAGATATTAGAAATTACAGACCTATCAGCCTTTTATCAGTTTTATATAAAATTTTTACCAAGATAATTACAACTCGTCTACAGAGAACTTTGGATTTCCACCAACGAAGAGAACAAGCTGGATTTAAAAGTGGTTTTAGTACAATAGATCATATCCAGGTATTGAGAGAAGTCATAGATAGGACAAACGAATATGAGTTGTCATTATGTTTTGGATTTGTAGATTATGAAAAGGCATTCGATTCTATACACATTTCTTCAGTGATTAAAGCATTGGACCATCAAGGTATAGATCCAGGATATTGTCATATTTTAAAGAATATTTATAAAAATGCAACAGCAACAATTAGATTACATAATGATACTGGAAAAATCAACATTGAGAAAGGTGTAAGACAAGGTGACTCCATATCTCCAAAACTCTTTACAGCAGTGCTGCAAGAAGTATTTTGTGGATTAAAATTGGAAACTAAAGGAGTGAAAGTAAATGGAGAGTATTTAAGTCATTTAGATTTTGCAGATGATGTAGTTGTTTTTGCTAATAATGCTTCAGAGCTGCAGGAAATGTTGCAGGAGTTAGCAGATGAAAGTAGAAAAGTAGGACTAAAGATAAATGTTAAAAAGACTCAAGTAATGTTTAGTCGATTTGCTCAAAATATGAAAATAAAGATTGATTATGAAGAATTAGAAGAAGTTAACAGTTACAAATACCTTGGTCAGATTATTAATACAGATGGAAACATAATGGAGGAAATTAATCATAGAATTAAACTTGGTTGGAGTGCTTTTGGTAGAAATAACTTGATACTAAAAGGAAATATGCCTATGTGTTTGAAAAGAAAGGTTTTTAACAATTGTGTTTTACCAGTTCTTACTTATGGATCTGAGACTTGGACACTTAATAGAAGAGCAATACAGAGACTTCAGACCACTCAAAGGAGTATGGAGAGATGTATGTTGGGAGTAACAAGAAGAGATCGAAAACGCAATATATGGGTAAGACAACAAACAGGTGTTACTGACCTTATTGAAAAAATTAAAAGATTGAAATGGAGTTGGGCTGGACATATTGCTAGAAGAGATGATAATAGATGGACAATTGAAATTTTAAACTGGATTCCAAGAGATTGTAAAAGACCCAGAAAGAGACCACATGTGAGATGGATGGATGAAATAAGAAAATGTGCAGGGGTGTTGTGGAGAAGAGAAGCTAAAGATCAGAGAAGATGGATTAAACTTGGAGAGACCTTCATCCTGCAGTGGATTGATAATGGTTGATGATGATGATGATGATATATACATGCAGAGTCAGGATTTTAGCTAGATTATAATATAATTTAAGTCCTTTTTTTTGGAATAATTATAATGCTAATTTAAGAACTGGGTTGTGTTAGTCTGACACACACACAGATAAAAGCTATCTGTTTTATGTGCGGTTAATTAATTATACACATACATATTAGTCTTTTGTGTGTGCATTTGGAGTGGGACTTTATATAGCACACACACATGTGTTTATGTTTTGCTGCATCTTTTAAATGGGTTTACGATGACATACCACCTCATTCTTTAGTTTGGGTATGGCTATCTTTCTTAGAACTGGAACATGAGTGTCCAGACCATTTTTATAAAGCCTATCCGAGTTCCTGAACAGAGATGTTCATATGTAAATAGCAGCAAACAGTCTTGTCTCCAGGCAACCGAGCATTTGATGCTGAAGCTCCTGAATAATTACTCGCACTGCATACTTAATCTTTAATATTTTATATAGTACCATAGCAAATATATGTGAATCTAAAGGTAACCAGTTCTTTTCCTCCTATTAATTATTTATTCAGATTTAGACTCATGTTTAAATCTTGGTTATCAGGTTGAATCTGCATGATATTGAGCTTATTTATTTGCTCACTTTATTAATATATATAACAGCCACCTTAGAGCTGTATGTACTCATCATTTTTGCTGTGTATCAACTTATAACTTTACCAACCCAAGAACAATAGGATGGGTATGTTATATAAGTAGGCATGACTTATGAACCACATATACATTTATTTTAATATATTAATATGAGACAGCTGTATTGATAAGTCTCATTCACTATGAAAATGTCAGCATGAATTAAATATGCATATTTAATGTTATATATTCCTTGCCATTGTGTTATTTTATTTTATATCATTTGTTATTGTTTTAATAAACATTTTAAAATATAGTTTCATATCTTCCTTGCTCATGAGTCTATTTCAAACTAATCCACATTATCTTATTCAATCCACAATCTACTAGCCCAATTTCTTAATGATTTTATATGCTGAGTATATAATGCTGTAGTTAAGATAAATAGTGTTAAGTGGTCTATTCCACCCATTTGGTTAAGTCAGTATTTATCTCTTGAGTCTCATGTTTCTTCATGTCCTATTCCAGCTCGCGGTTAAATTAAGACTGAGTGTAACTTCAGAAATGTCATTCGTAAGGTGTTAAATCATGAAGTACTAGCAAATGCATGGAACTGTGGTCCAATTAGAGATCTCAACCACCCCACTCCGCTCAGCTTTGGTATATTTTGCCTGGATTCTGGATTTTGTTGCATGAGTGTACAAATTTGACCATTACATATGTGACAATAACTTTTTAACTCTAAACACTTGGTAAAAGTTTACATTTGATTTCAGTAGTGTTCATGTGATTAATAGGATTTTATCTATGTTAAATAAAAGAAAATAGTTTTGTTACACTAATTATAAACTTAATCAATTCAAGCACGAGTGCGTGTGTGGCACAGATGTTCCCAAAAGCTATTAATATAAAATAGATAACTAAAAATAATAAACTGGCTGAGGGCAACGATCCTTCTGCCTATTCAGTTTTCTTTCAGCACCAGAGCACAAGTCACCACGAGTGCATTCCAGACAATCCCACTATCATGTGTAGAGAGAGACATGACCTTAAAAGAAAAATCAAAGAGGCCTTATTCATCTCACGAGACAATGATGCCATAAATAGGAAGGACACGTACTATGCTTTATCGAAGAAATGGAATTAGCATATTTGCATATCATTAAATGTATTAGCAAGCTATGATTATGAAGGCAAGATCCTTTGAAAGTGCTCATCTAGTTTATTATTTTTAGTTAAAACCATATTTATTTTTAGTTATCTATTTTATATTAATAGCTTTTGGGAACAGTTGCGCTGCACACGCACTCGTGCTTAAATACATATATTTCCCAAAAGTAAAAAATTATTTGACTTAAACTTAATCAATGAAAAACAAAACAGAATGAAAACTTATTCCAAATAAAGTTAATATGATTATTAAGTTAACATCAGAATTGAAGTAACTAGATTTTAATCATATTAAAAGACAGTTGAGAAATGGATTTGTATTATTAAAGAAGGAATTATTTTTAATTTCTGTTTTTTTTTTTTTCAGTTATAAATCATCTGTTTATTTCCTGTTTTCCAAAAACAGGCTATTGATAACATTTGTAAAAAAAGTTAACTAAGCTGTTATTTAATAAACACAACATTATGATAGGATTGAAAAAAAGTATGGATGAAAGTGCTTAAGTTGTTCAAAAACCCTTGATAACATACAAAGGCAGTGGCTGTCAATTTAAAATAGAATATCATTTATTGGTAGACAGTGTATTAGGAAATTTTCTGTGAAGACCATCATCAGATACCTCATCCACATGCAGAAAGTTGGAATATTATAAACATTGTGATGCTATTTAAATACACAATGGATTTATATGTATATGATTTAAATTTTATTGAAATAAAATTTTAGAAATTTTGGTTGCCCATGTGTGACCAGTATGATTACTCCATGATAAAAGAAAAGGTGTTGTCCACTTTTAAGTGAAACGTGATTTAGCATCCGGAAGAAAACTCGTCTGCCCCAACCCAGTTCTATCTTTACCTACATTTTCCTTGCCCAAGAAAGAAAAACACTACTGATACCGGATAATGACACAACCTAAGTATAATAAAATCATGAATTAATCAAAAGAGAGCAGTTGCTAAAAAAAATACTTTGAATATTTGTATGAAGTTATGCAAGTTGATCCTATGTGGTTAATCTGGAAATTGAACAACTATTCAAAAATCACATAGATTACATTGTTCATAACTTTATTGGCCAATTGAAAATAAAAATAATCTTAAGGGTTGTAATGGACAGAAGGATTAAAGTGTGAGTTTTATTTTTATATAACAGCTTTTTGCAAACAAAAATGAACAAAACTAAAGTGATTATTTTCATTATATATATATATATATATAGTCGCATAGTTGGTTAACTATTAACACCTATTACTGCTAATTTATACTAACCCCCTTGCCTAGAGTAAGATATGTATTTATATTATACTTTTGGTTTTGTATTATCTAAACCAACTAAAGAATTGAATACATGTTGTTATTATATTTATCCAAATATGTAATCCAAATCTTGATTGAGCATCTGGATAATAAAAATATTTATTTGGTGTTTCTCTAATTCATAAAAAGTAATGTAAATTGTCATTAACCTAGTAATATAAATACCATGTCAAGTGTTGTATCACACATTGTTTACGAATGTAGAGATAACATATATGTTACTATTATTGGAAGTGAAAGCATTGCTATACACATCTTTCTTTATTCACCTTTCATTTATGCAATACATAAAGTTAGTTGGGTAGTGAAACATTACAAGTCAGTTTTATGAACACCAAAACTATTATTCAGTGCCACAAGATGTTTACTAAATTCAAACCTAGATTGCTAGTGGAAGTGTTATAAATCTTTAATACTATAACCAGCCCAATACTTTAACTATCTTATGTATAATAAGTTATATTTGTATGATGTGCAAAAAATATTACTGTTGTGGAGTTAACATTATCTGTAATAGGCTTTAAACTAACATTATCCCTCATTATGTTCATTATTTGTGATTGGCTCAGCAGGCCATCATCTTATACACTTAAACTGGTTACATGAAACTGTAAGTGTTACATAATCAAATCATCATATGGTTACATTTAAAACCACTACCTTTTGCAATTAACTCTACCACATGCATTCTAATAAATTATGAGAATGCATATAATAAACCTTGAGAAGAAAAGCCAATGTTGCACAAAAAAATGAGATGCAAAATGAACTGGTTTAAACACATTAATAGCTGTAATAAGATTGGATAAAATTGTTGTATTTCCCACAATTCTAAACATGTTCCATGGCTCTGTCTATTGAAATAATAAAGCTTTAATATAAAATAATGCAAATTTTTATTAATTATCGCAACTAATAAAAAAGAGTCTTACCAGCTTTTTTTTTTTCAAAAAGAACCATTCACTGGTTAATATCATGTAAAAATCCTTTTTCCACAGTTTTCTTTATGTAAATAAAAAAATTGTTTATATATATGAATAGTATATTTTTTATGATTGTATCTCTACATTTGAAAATTTTCTTAATGATTATTCATTATCATGGATTGTACACTATTAATTAATCAGAAAAGTAAAAATATTATGCCAAAAACATGCAACAAAATGAAATTTATAAATTATAATATAGAATATATTTATTATTAAATGATTTTAATATTGTACAAATAGATGTTCCAGATGACTGGAATTATGCAATAGTACATTTGATATGAAAAACAGACAATGATCCTCATTAGCAATGCTAGTCCATCCCATGAATATATCCAGAGAACAGTCATATAATATATGTATTTTGTCACTCCATTCTTTTCCTTGCCCAACTCTTCAATTCCACATAATACTTCTTATCTCTAGAATTATATCACCCAGCAATTTCATTGTTTTTATTCTTTCTTTTTGTTTTCAGTCACCATTTCCTCCAAACATCTTTCATTAAACAATACTTTCTTTTTAAAATATGTCCAAATCCAGTTTCTGTTTCTATTTCTAATTTTATCAATCTTCTTTTTTTTTTCTTACTTTTTTCAAAACTGCATCATTTGTTATTTTATTCGACTGACTGATTTTCTCATCCTTCTCCATGATTGCATCTTCAAGGTGTTCAATCTGTTCCTAATTTTATTATTCAGTGTCCATATTTCACAACCATACACTTATACATTCCACACATAGCATTTATTAATCCTTTCCTTAATTCTTCCTTCAAAGATTCACAAAATATTTTCTTTCTTTTAGTAAATGCCTCCTTTTCCAATGTTATTTTTTTAACTTCAGCTTCACCTTTTTCATCCTCACTGAATCAACTACTCTAATATTTAAATCCTTTTACATGTTAAACGATGTTATTATGAATTTCAATCTGCAGACATTTTGCATTTTTTTCTATTTATAAACACTTAATCATTCCTACATTAATCTCCATTTAATTTTTTTACATTCTTTCTTTAATTTATTCAATATACCCTGAAGATAATTTTCATCCTCAGTTATAAGAGCCATAACAATTTACCACTCGTATACATATTCTTATTCTGTTTCCATCATTTGCTTTTTCATATTCTAAATAATAATTTCACATGTCTTCTAAATATATATTAAAAATAGATGATAAAAAGTCTTCTAGAAATTACAGACCTGTAGATCTTTTGTTCATAAAATTTTTTATTAAAATAATTACAACTTGTCTACAGTAAATCCTGGATTTTCAACATTGAAATGAACAAGCGGAGTATAAAAGTGTTTTTAGCAGACTGGTTTATATGTAAGTATTGAGAGAAGTTATAGAAAAGAACAAAGAATAATGATTTATTTTTTGTATTTTCAGAACACCAAAAATTATTTATCATCATGATTTATACCAGAGGATCTTGTCATATTCTGAAGAGTATTTTATTTAATTGCAAGAGCCATGATTAAATTACATAGTTGGATTAAAAAGATTAACATTGAGAAAGTGTGACAAGATAATTCCATATCTTCAGAAATGTTTGCAGCAGTTTGAAAACAAGCATTTTGTAAAATAAAATAGGAAGCTAAAACATTAAAAGTCAATAAAGATTATTTAAGTCACCTAGATATTGCAGATATAATGTTTCAGAAATTCAGGAAATATTCCACAAGTTATCAGTTGAAAGTAAAAATAATAGGACTAAAGGAAATGATACAATGCCTAAAATATTGTTTAATGGATAGTCTCAAAAATAGAAAGTAAAGTATGATAATTATGAATTAGAATATGTTATCAACTTCAAATGCCTTGTGCAAATTATTAATACAAATAGAAACATGGATGAAATAAAGCATAAAATTAAGCATGGATGGAATGTTTTTGGTAGAATTAATTCGATATTAAATAAAAAGGTTTAAATATTTGAAAAATATTTTTAATAAATGGATGTTATCAGTTCCTACTTATGAATCTGAGATTTGGTAATTTAAGAGAACAGCAATATAGTGATTCTAGAGCAGTCAATGCAGTATAAAAACATGTCAAGAGCAACAAGAATAAATGGAAAATAAAATGCATGGGTAAGATAGGAAACATCTCTTACTGCTATCATTGAGAAACTAAAGTGGAACTCATTAAAGACATTGATAGAGAGGATGATAATTGATGGAAAGCAAAAATCTTAAACTGTATTAAAAAAAATTGTGAACGACAAAAAATAGCATGTGAGATGGGTAGACTAAATCAGAAAGTTTTTTGGTATGATAGACACAAATGAGGCTAGAAGAAAAAAACTGGAAATGTGGAGAGACCTTCATCCTGTAGTGGATTGATTGTGGCAGAATATTTTGATAATGATGAAGAAAAATATTTGTTTATGGTTGTAATGTCATTTCTTAATATATGTATTTTGTATTGCAAAAGATATTTTATTTTGTGTTTTTATTGTTATATTTACATTTTATCTTTTTCTTTTAATTAATAATATAATATCTACAGAATATCTTCATGTCATAGAAAAAAATTGTAAAAATTATATGATTATTTAATATACAAACAAAATTATGAAAGAAATGGTCTTTATTTGATGGACTATTGTTAATACATCTTATCTATAGAAGAAAGCCTTATATGATAATAAATTACTAATATTTTATAACTATAAAGTCTGAAAATAGAGGAAATGCTATATAAATTGACGCAAAATAAAAAAGTTTTGAAAAAATGTAAAAACTATTATAGGTAGTGGCATAAGTAGAATTTTGTATTTGTTTGTTCGCATCATTTCATAACATCTTGATGATTAACAGAATGGAAAATTATAGGCACAATTAAAATTTGATATTCATCATCAGCAAATACACTTATAATATTTCCTTTATCAAAAAATTTCATGATTTTATTTTCAATTCATAATAATGTATCTGATATACTAATTCACTTCATAGAATTTCTTAGATATTTTTTATTATTCTAGGTTTGGATAAAAAATCATTCACAAAATGTTACAATCATCAGAGCTGACAAAAATAATTAGAACTGGTCCAATGGGTTAAGCAACTTTTCACATGCTAAAATAGGATGGTTGCAAAACTGCGACATTTTTTCAAGGAAAAAATTATTGTTAATTTAATATTATAAAGATGTCTACATAATATAAAATTAAGAAAACATTTGGGAATATTTTTAATGGAAAAAATAACTTTTTTTCCACCAAAAATTGTTTAAATTTATGCATGATGTTTGTATTCACTCTTAAAATTTTCCTGAGTAATTTTTAATTGAAACATATATATATATATATTGACAAAACAAAAAAGTTTACTAACATTTTCCAGAAATACAACACTAATAAACATTGTTTAATGCTTTACTAATGTTATTTATTATTATTATTTTCTTGAAAAAAAAATGAATGTAAGTTTTTTGTATTTCTTATTTATAAATATATAAATGTGTCATATTTTAAATAATGTTAGATTATGATTTGCAAGATTAAAATAATTAATTACTTTTATATTTTAATATTTTAAATGAAAATATATTTGCTACCTTTAGAATATGACATTTTTTAAAGGTTATGTTCTTATATTAATATAAGAACTTTCCCAAGAAGTATAAATAAATTGTTATTTTGGTGTTCTTACTAAAATTAACATTCATAAGCGATCTTGTTTATTCATTACATTAAAAGAACACATATTTTCCGCCCAAAAGATTCATACAGAAAAATATTTTGTTTTATACAATGATTTCTAAGCATAAAACTAAAATGGTATAAAAATTTTAAAAAATTATAAAGTATTTTTGAATAATTTTTGTAAGCATTCTGAACATTTTAAGTTTGTGCAAAAAGTTCAGCTGAGTTAAAATGGATAATTCCAAGCCATTTAATGATAAATGGGATTCCTATAATAGTGACATTAAACTCAAAACAACTGAAGAATTTGTGTGCTGATAATGAGGCTACATTATGTTTCT
Source organism: Epiperipatus broadwayi (assembly GCA_028023455.1). NCBI lineage: Eukaryota > Metazoa > Onychophora > Udeonychophora > Euonychophora > Peripatidae > Epiperipatus > Epiperipatus broadwayi. Next base: position 15,273 of record JAQFVV010007006.1, on the reverse strand, counting down.
ATAGAAGTAAAAAAAAATATTTAAAAAAGCATATCATGTAAAATAATATTATTTATCCTACAATTTTATTTATTTGTAAATGCACAAAAACGAAGAAAAAGCATTTGTGTTATGTATTATCATGTGCCTTCAAAAATAGGACAGTACAGTAAACAATATGCATTATATTATAACAAAATTTATAAACAATGTATAAAGGCATGCTGGGATAGCTTGTAATACAATATGCCTTATATTTTGTCTCATAGCATTTATAGTTTCAAAAAAAGAGAGGGTAATAGTGTACAATTACTGAATGTCTTAATCAAATTACATGCATATATTATGTTGTATCTGTATATAAGTGTGTGTCCATTACATGTGTATTTGTACATATTCATTTTATTTGTATTTATGATTTTTTTGTCATACAATTATTACTTTTGATAAAACTATAAATAACACTGAATTTTTAATTATTATTTATATATATTGATCTTATAATTAAACACAAGCTTTTACAAATATATATATAATTTAAATACAGGTATACTTTATGTCCCTGGACCTTATATGTAATTATAGGAGATTTAAATCCAGACTTTCAAGCTCCTTCTAGCTATCCAATTTATTTCATAAAAGTAATACACATGACCACACACATGTGAAAAAGATAAATGATCTCCAATATATGTATTTCATGCTGACCCGGCACTCATCAGTTGGTCCAGATTGTCATATCTACACACAGTCCAGTTTTTATTAAAATAGCAAATCTGGACCAACTGATGCTGGTTCAGCATGAAATATATATTGCAGATCTTTTTTTTTACATGTATGTAGTCATGTGTATTGGTTGTATGAGACACATTGGATAGCTGAAGAGAACATGAAAGTCTGAGTTCAAGACAACTATAATTACATCTAAACTCCAGTAATTTAAATGTATATGTATTTAAATATTACAAATTCATTCTGTATTTTGCCTATCCTTCTGTGTATTTAATGGGCTAAGTCCTATACATGAGGGGTTAGAATTTCTTAAGTCAGCAAGGGACTGACAATAATAGTCATCATCAAGGAATTTGAGCATTCCATCATTAGATTTTCAATGCTGTGGAAAACTGATGAATTGAATGATGAAATAGATTGAAGCCTGTCCATTAAAGTTTGAAGAATTGTTTTATTAATATAAACCAAGTACTGGTTATATATATATATATGTGTGTGTGTGAAAGATGATGATCTGGATCAACTGATGAGAGCTGGTTTAGCATAAAATATGTATATTGGAGGTTCTTTATTTTTTCACATATGTGTGGACACATTTATCAGTTGTATGAGATAAATTGGATAGCTGAAGGGAGCTTAAATGTCTAGGTTCAAATCTGTTACAAGTTATGTATAATATCTTATGCATTATGGAATTTTCATTTATATATATGTGTGTGTCTATATGTTTTTTATAAATTAATTTAGAGATTAAAGTTCGTAAAAGAATTCATGAAGTAGTATAATAAAATAAATTAAACGATTTCATAAACAAGCTCATACTCCCAACATTTAAAAAAAAATGATAAAAATTAATTTCAAAATAAAATTGGTTACTGATCATCAAAATCAATACTTTTTTTCACGATTTTTGTGGTTTTAAAGGTAAAAAGAAAAAAAGTTACCTAGGATTAGTGGAAATTGTCTCACTTATTGATAAAACAGGCCATGTTTTTATTCCCATCTCTCTGATCCCAGTAAGAGGGAATAATTGAATCATGATTGTACTAGAAATTGTATGGAAAAAGTCATTTATAACAGTAGCAAAATCATTTTCCACATCACATGACGCTTTAACATTACTTATAAGTATGACAAAATCCCAAACTGTTTTTTATCAAATAAAATTTTTAAGAAATATTTATAGCAAATAATATCTCAAAATTTATTAAGTGAGCTAAAACTAATTTTTATCAAAAAAACTATAGCAGAACAACAAGTAATTAAGAATGTATCAATACATTAGCTATAGTAAAGTCCAAATAATGTTTTAATATGATGGTTATTTTTATTCTATAATTTTTTTTTATTTTTTAATTTATTTTGTGCACTTTTTTCAGATTTTTGTCTTTATACTTAAGACATTTTTTTCATATTACCTCCATTGCTTTGTTCAGTAAATCATTTTAATTAAGAAGAAAAACAACTTTTTGTAAAAAACAAATAAGATATCACATGATCAACCATCTGATATCTATTGATTACTAGATGTTATACTAGATCCCATAAATGTAGTGACTAAGCTTTTTGTAATAAATAATAGACTGCAGAGCAAGATCTCTCCAACAACACATTAAAAAACAGTAAAGGAGAAGACTACCCCTTAGACTTATCAATTATCAGTGGAGGGAGCTTCAATACTTTATTTTTGTTAACATAGCAAAGATTAGCTAGATATCCATCTACTGGTCAATGTAGAATAATAGGTTACATTGGTTACTGAACAACTGCTTGCAACAAAATTAGGAAATCTTTTAAAAGAAGTTTTATTTGACTTTGAATTATATCCCACTTTATATACATGATTAGCTAAAAAACTATCTCTGCACTGAGATCCTTATAAATATTATTCTTATATCTTTTCATTTACTTTTTTGTATTCCTTCATATATATATATTACTTTTTATAAATCTCCATATATACACTCTAATGCAAAATATTTTATATATAATTCCTTTAATTTTCTAATAGTTTCGACTGCCCTGCAGTCTTCATCAGAGCTGAAATTGTTAGAAAATTACAGGAATTATATAAAATTTTTTCCACTAGTGTATATGTGGAGATTTATAAAAAGTAATGCACTGAGATCCTTTTAAGTAATTAACCTTGTTTTTAGAAAAAAATGTTGAAAAATAAAAAAATCAGGAGAATTACACTGACTGTCCTTGATAAGTAAATAAAATTTCCACTGACTGTTATTCTTACAAGAATAACTCAGTTGGCTAGAGCATAGCTTTAAAATTTAATATTCAACAAACCAAAAGTATCAATTTTAATTTCTATGCTAGTATTCTCATGTGTCAGGCCAGCAATACCTGAAGAAAAATAGACAATAATGCAACTCAAAATTTTACCTATGTTGTCTATTTCTATATTATTAACACCTGTTTTTATTTGTAAAGGCTTAAATAAATTTCAAAATTTTTTAGATATTCAACATTTAATGAGAGATGATAGAAATAGTTAAACTTATTATCATATTTAAAATATCATCATCACACACCTTCAGGCAAATAAAATCAAAACATGGAAGTATTAAATGATCCCCAAAATGCATATTTTCATGTTGAACCAGCTCTCACCACTTGGCTCAGATCACAATTTCTTGCACATATCTTTATAATTTGTTCAGTATATTTATTAATAGAAAATGCCTGTAGTTGAATTAATAGGTTTCAAATTGTCTGCATTATAACTTTGTTATGAACAAGTTTACAAAAATATAATAACTTATATTAATCCTTTCTTAAGTTAGATATTATCTCTAGCACAAATATGTATTTTTAAATCTTGCTTAATGGATAAAATATCTTCAGTGATACAGGGTATCAGCACCTGATTTCTTGCCAATGGTTACACTTTTGATAACTTTTACTACATCATTCATAAGTAATGTAAGGACTGGTTTCTATCAACCTTTAACACCTTGTGGAAAGGTATAATCACTGCACTATAATATGTACTATATATATATTGGCAATTTTTTTGTTTTTCTCAATACCTCTTTCACCTTTAGCTGAATCCTGTCACAGCTAACAGTCATTACAGAAATCAAACTAACCTCTCACTCCAGAGTTATATTAAAACTGACACTTTATATATATATGTATTGTAATGGGATGGGATAGATGATAAGTGGAAGGAAGGGATGAATGTGGGGTGAAGGTAAAATCATCCTCACTCCCAATTGAACAATATTTCAAATAAAATGATTTAATATAAAATTTACAAGAATATGATATTTAAGGATATAAGAGAATCTCTGTGAGATCATGAAATTTCTGAGAGATCAGCGAGCTAACTTGAATCATAATTATTTATCAACCAGCATTATAAATAAAAGTAATTATAAGTAATACTCAAAATAAATACTCATCCATCATCATCATTGATGGGAATAAAATAAATCAGTACAATATTAGTACAATAAATCAAGTCAACCTTGTGACTGGATTGTAAATGGGTCTACTGTAGTACCAGGCTAACTATTGAGCCTTTGTCACATTGGACAATTATTTAAACATAACTTGGATGCACCAGCTTAGTGCCCATCCATTAGAATACACAATCAGAAATCAAAACAATAATGCTGCAAGATAAAAACATGCTGATCATCATCAATGCTCAGGCCATTTGTAGTGGCCATTAATGTACTGGCTAACTATAAACTTAAATTTTTAACAAGACTAAACTAAAATAAAAGATAGTGCATGGGCTTTAAATATCCTCTTTTGCACCAACTAGGATGATGATTGCATCATCTCTAGATGCCCCAAAGCACTAAATTACACATCCCCATTTATATATTCATTCCGTGCATGAATATAGCTCAGAGAACATAAGCTCTATTACTGTATGTGACCAAGAGATGATGGAAACAATTTTTAACAATTAAATACAAGTTTATTAATAACAAAAAAACAAATGATATTTAAGGTCTGATTTTGAATAATATACAATAAATTTAATCAGCCATTTAAGCTATTGTGCACTTTTTCACAAGTGTTAAATAATAAATGAGTACTTCCACTTACAACAGAAGATATAGTATTTAGGAAAGAATAAAATGAATCCACTTATTCAGTCCAACCCAAATGCTTATATATGGGCAAATCTTAAGTACTGTAAGTGAAAGTGTGAGGATAGACCACTCACTTTAAACCACTGTTTACGATATCTGAAGGAATGATGCCAACAAAATTATCTAGAATTTACTAGACATCACTCACAAATGAAACTTTAAACATATGTAAATAAACATTTATTTTTAGCACTGTTTCTAATTGTAATAAATTTAATCAGCCATTTAAGCTATTGTGCACTTTTTCACAAGTGTTAAATAATAAATGAGTACTTCCACTTTTAACAAAAGATATAGTATTTAGGAAAGAATAAAATGAATCCACTTATTCAATCCAACCCAAATGCTTATATATGGGCAAATCTTAAGTACTGTAGTTTCATTTGTGAGTGACATCTAATAAATTCTAGATAATTTCATCGGCGTCATTCATTCAGATATCATAAACAGTGGTTTAAAGTGAGTGGTCGATCCTCACACTTTCACTTACAGTACTTAAGATTTGCCCATATATAAGCATTTGGGTTGGATTGAATAAGTGGATTCATTTTATTCTTTCCTAAATACTATATCTTGTGTTGTAAGTGGAAGTACTCATTTATTATTTAACACTCATGAAAAAGTGCACAATAGCTTAAATGGCTGATTAAATTTATTACAATTAGAAACAGTGCTAAAAATAAATGTTTATTTACATATGTTTAAAGTTTCATTTGTGAGTGATGTCTAGTAAATTCTAGATAATTTTGTCGGCATCATTCATTCAGATATCGTAAACAGTGGTTTAAAGTGAGTGGTCTATCCTCACACTTTCACTTACAGTACTTAACATTTGCCCATATATAAGCATTTGGGTTGAATTGAATAAGTGGATTCATTTTATTCTTTCCTAAATACAATATCTTGTGTTGTAAGTGGAAGTACTCATTTATTATTTAACACTCGTGAAAAAGTGCACAATAGCTTAAATGGCTGATTAAATTTATTACAATTAGAAACAGCACTAAAAATAAATGTTTATTTACAAAATATACAATATAAAAAAAAATTATCATATTTTGCGACTTACAAAATTACTATACAAAATTCAAATTATTACATTAGTTTATGTAATTACTATTCAAAATTCAAATTAGTACATTGATTTACATAATTAGTATTCATATATGTGCACACAGACATGCAAATTCTAATATACAATTATCTAGTTCAATTGATAAAAAATAATTATTAAAAAAATGATTATATTTTACATATATCCCCTATTTTAATTTGTTACAATATTACATTTTTCTAATTAATTCCATTCCAAAAACAGAAAATTTCACACATATACGTATGCATAAACGACATATAGATATAATTTAAAATTATTTATCAGTTTATAAATTCCTCCAAGGGTACAGACAATTTTTGACAGGTATTTGTTGATTAATTATCAATGTTTTAAATTAAATTACTGAATCATCGATTCTTTTTTTTTTTTTTTAATAATTTTTTCAAAATAATATCCTGAGGATTATTGTTCAAAACATCTATTTTGCCTTTAAAACCAGATGGTCGATGAATTATTCTTGACTCTTAATTATAAATCAAACAAAACTACTTTATATTCTTTTAAAATATATAGATTTTTAACTGACTTAAAAATATTGTTCTATATATGTCTATTCTAATGAGACTTATTTTAAAATAACTCACCAGCTATATATATGTTTATCTGTGCTTTTCTGCTTATATCTGATGCAGCATACTTACAGCTTTCTTTATTCAGCTGGTGTTTCTCTTGGGCAACCGTTTTTTTGTCAATCCAGGCAATTGTCATCATCAGGTAAAAATATATAATTCATGTATAATGTTGGTCTGTAGTTGGTCTGCTATCTGTGTAGAACTCTTCCAGGCAAGCAGCTGTCTTGGTTTGATTTAAGGCCAGTAACTGTTCTCTCCCCGTTTAAGGGCTATGAATTTGAGCACAAAAAAGTGGATCATTTTCTCCACATGAATTCAAACTCCTGCTAAGGAAAACAGTCTACTATCTTGCCTTCAGCTACATCAGTTTTTGGTACCTATTCTGCAAATTCTATGGTCAGCTAAAACCAACTGCATTTCATCAAGTTGCAACAAAATATTGTAACCAACTTTTCAGCTGACCGTTCTTACAAAAATTATTATCCAGACTGCTCTCTTCAAAAATCATTATCCAGAGTTTGCAGTTGGCCACTGCTTAAAATATTAAAAACTCTTCTGACCAACTATTACAAAACTGCAAGCAGAACTAACTGATACTTTTTATCAATCTTTATAATCTTGGTGGTCAGGTGATAAAAAAAGTGACTGTTTTCAATTAACTTTAATCCTTTTGAAAACAAGCTGGAAATTTCTGTCAAAATGTGATATTCATGTTTTTACTTTAATCTTTGGAATTTGACCAAAGGTGTGATAATCCTTTAGAATTTTTAATATACAAAGATTTTTAACTCGGTAGTGGAAATGCAAATAACCATTAATTAAAAAAAATATTTTATACAAGTTTTAATTAAAAGATTTTAAAAAATAAATTATGCTTTTTTTTGTTAATTTCAATATCAGAATTACAAATATTATTTATCAGACCTTTTTAAAATACTTATTTCACAATGAAATTTTACTTTAAATCCAGAGTTATTTAACCCTTTACTTATTATTTTATTTTAGGAAATATAAAAAAATATCTACAAAAATGTATTGTTTATTTCTACTTTTCCTTTAAATTATATATATACGCACACACACTAAATTAGTGTGCTATGTAATCCAACTGGTTACAATATATATATATATATATAATGTAAGTTTTAGCCCTTACATCCTTCCAATATCATTTACACACTTTTGGCCTAATTCGAATCCAAGACCCAATGTAATATTCTTTATTAACCACAACACTAATAAAAATGAAGCACTATAATTGATAAACCTTTAATTGTTATACACATTTAAACCTCAACTTAATATATGATAAATACATATTTAAATTAAAATATAAAATGCATACATGACAATTAAGTTTTATTAAAAATATCTTGTTAATTGTGATGTAACTCTGATACATCACAAGAATAAGAGGGAAATATGATTGGAAAGAGTAAATGCAAGCAAGAGAGGAAAGCTTATTTTAAAGGAAAGAAATAACAAAAATTATATTGTTATTAACATATTATCTATATATAATTAGCATTAGTATTGATGTAAACAATGGGCCTAAATCAAAATCATGAATTTAATATTCAAAGTCATCTAAAATGATCTTTAATAGAACATCCTCATGATAATAATAGGAAAAGATAAGATAAATGAGTTTCTCTGAATTCAGATAAAAGTTTCAACAACTGAATAACCTGCACAAATTTAAGCAGAGAATTCAAACTTGCAATTTGAATAGAAATACCAGCAACCATTGAGGTGAAGTAGTAATAAAAATAAATATTTCAATATCCAAGAAAGTAAAAAAAGCATATCAAGCTAAAACTAGTCAAGTGAAAAATTCAAAAGTGAAATCTTCGAAATTAAATTTGGATTATTCAAATTTCCAAAGTGTTTCTAATTCTAAATCATAGATCAAATTATCTACAATTAAAGATATTTAATAGTCATATGTATATATATATATTTTATAATAACTTCTTTCATCTACCCTTCAATGCAAAAAAAATTTCTTAATAAAACTTCATATTCCTGACAGTTTTGACTCTCCAGCAGCCTTCATCAAAACTTCCCTCTTTATTTTCCTGACAGTTTTGACTGTCCAGCAGTCTTCATCAGAGCTTTCCACAGGAGGGAAGCTCTGATGAAGACTGCTGGAAAGTAGACACACAAGAAAATAATGAAGTTTTATTGAGAAATTTTTTTTGCATTGAAGTGTATATGAAAGAAGTTATTACAAGAAATATATATATATATACATATATGAAAATATGCAAAGAAGGTAAAGGAGAATAAGATATTTAATAACATAAGAAAATATTGTTCTTAATTCACTCAAGTTATTTTAAAATTTTATAAATATACACATAACCATGCATAGCTAAGTACAGAGGCAATATCAGGGTAAGAAAGTTATCATTCATGAAGCTATAATTGTCAGAACTGGAATGAAATTGATGTAGCATTTAACATCTGTGCCATGGAACATAAAGTTTACTATTATCAACTGAATCAAATGACTTCAAAGCAGAAATCTGAAGGGTAGAAAGCATAAGTGACTAAATGGTTCTAGAATACTCATAATTTACCATTTACATCTCACATGAATTAATGAGGATATTAGAATGATATACTAGATCATTTTTCCTTATGATCTTTAACTACATTTAGGTCAATCTCAAGAATATATATATTTTATGTAAATTTTTACATTCATATCTTTCCTTTAATGTGAATATGAAGAAGGAAATATGGGATAATATGTGACATAATGGATAAAATTACTGCCATTGTAAATAAATTAAATATACGTTACTATGAGAAATTGCTTGCTTGTAAATCCGTTCATCAAGGGAAAGGTAAGATTATACCTAATACATATTCCCACATTTGTACAATTACACCATTATATATATATATATTTGTTCATACTAATATTTTAGTTAAATGTTTTCAGTTTACTTCACTAATTATTTCTATTATAAATGTTTTTTCCTGTCTGTATCATATCTATGCTCTATAACAGCTGGATCCCATATCATCAATATGACTGATATGAATTTAATTTATCAAGTCAATGAAAATAAAACAAATTATAATTCCAATATAATAACTTAGCAAGCAAGAATGATTTAGACATTCATAAGTATAAAATAAATTTCATTTATGTTAATATGGACATTGAACGACTATTCTTCTGTAGGGGATAAGAGCTCAGAATAATAATTCAAATAAAATATAATGAAAGAGTAACCATGGATGTTAAATCAAATATTCTAGTTATTAAAATGTTACTTATTGTAAATATATTTCTTAAATATATACAAGTATTTAAATGAAAAACCTGTGTATTTTTTCTGTATTTAATTTTCAATAAGTCATATCTTTTCACATACATTTATTTTTACACATTAACACATCCAATGTATCTGCAACCATTCTTATATCCCTATGCATATTCATGCTTGTCTGCATTAAAGTGATATTGATATACCATGAACTAGATGACTATGCAAATTCCCCATGAGTTTGAAACCAGGGAATAATGGAAACAAAAGCTGGTAAGGGTGAGGTGAATGCAGGTATATAGTTTAATATTTATTTGATTATTAACTTCTCCTCTGCCAGAAATAAAGTCAAAGTATTTGTGGGTATATAGGCACAAGCATCCAAGATAAATCATTATGATGACCTAGCTAACCTATTATCATCATATCAGGTAAAATCCCATTCCATGACAATGTATATATAATGTGATCACAGGAATAATACAATAAATTGTTGGGTTCATTAATTGACATAAGATATAGGATAAAAATTGGTAGTAGAATAAAGTTAGAGTTGACCACTACTTAATGCATTTTAAATACAGTTTGAGTAGAAAATATGTTTATTTTTTGTGTAATATAAATATTTTATGTAAAGTATAGACTGCCTTTGACTAATAGAACAGAATCTTTATTTTGGTATAATTTTGAACATGAAGTTGAAACACCAAAATAAATTTAATGAGTTTTCTAGCTACATAAATATTAGTATGCTCAAATTGATGTATTGACTATTTACATATTTAGATTTATTATTGTAATAATTAATTCTATCTATGTGTTTATTTTGGTAGCTATAAATTATTTTTAATCTGTAAATTTTCAAGTTTTACATTTCAATTCAGTGAATGAATTGCATTAATGATATGTCAATTTTTTTGACATTTAGTTTTGGCATTGTTTTAACTCAAAGTTTAAATTAAATTTTATTATAAAAATACTTGACTATTTTACTATTATTTATATTTTTAAAAAACTCTTAATTTTATACGTAAAAGAATAATATTAGGGAAAAAGTTGGTGATTAGATGTTACATAGATCACAAAAAAATATAACATGGATTTGATGAAAACTGGAAATAAATTGATTGATTAGATAACTTATCTAAATATTTTCAACATTATATTATTTGGGTTGCATGAAGTTTAAAATTAAAAAATAAATATAGATAACTATTTTAAATATGTTGAAACTTATACTATTCAGGTTGGATAAAATTAAGAATTAAAAAATAAGTATAAATTGTAATGAGCAATAAATTTTTAATAAAATACATTTTTTAAATAATTACAGTGAAGCAATGATAGACACTTTACCAATATATGTAATTACATAGTCTACACATGTATATAAACATTAAAAGGCTAAAACTAAACTAGTCAATAAAATAATCAAAATTACCCCAAATTCATAACTCAACCAGACTAGCCAAAAAAATATAAACTCTAAAACACAACCAATGGTTTCACTGCTACAAGCAGATTTTTCAAGTGTAAAGGGCTACAGAATAACATATTTAAACTAAACATTACCCACCATTCCACATGTCACATACCTCTTGGTATTAAAAGATTTTAAAAATAAGTTAATTACTTCAGAATTATAAATTTTTAATAAGTTTCTTTAATTCTATTTTAATTATAATGAATTAGTCATGATTTCTATACTTGCCTAGGAAAAAATGTTTCAATGTTTAAAATAAACGAGGTATGATATGGTGCATAGGATCAATAAAATGATTAAATGTTGAAATCAATTATGATCTATCAGCACATTTGACTTTGCAAAACAGTTAAGACTATTTGATTGGAATTAGTATAAAAGCTGATATAGTAAAAGGAAAATTATTGACATTGAAAATTGAGCTATATTTCAAATTTTATATAGTTGAAAATCAATTATAAATAAGCTAATTATAATTTTTTATCTGTTCAACACTCACTTATTAATAATTTGTATATTCAGATTTAATTTGTGTTTATTTCTTTAGAGACAGACCGCAAATGAAGATGAAGGCATCAACAGGATACCAAAGACATCAATTCTAACATAAAATATATGTTGTGGCCATCTACTAGGTTTTTAATTATATAATGTTAAGGTAGATCACCTTTTAAGCTCACATAAACCCTGTGTATTTTCCTTCACTCGTCTTCAGATGACAAGAAGTTTGTGGTACAATGCCCTAATTATTGCCTGAATTTGACTTGTGATTGTCCAGATTAATACATATATTTTTAAACACTTCAACCCCTTCTACTTTTTGCTAACAAACGTTACTATCAACAAATATCAAATAGCTTTTTCATGTTTATAAGAGCAGTTATCTTTATTGTTATTTATGGCAAACCTGAATAAACAATGGATAACAAATACATTGTTAAAAATCTTCTCTTTACACCAAACTCTGACTTCTACTTTCATTAATGCTAAGTTTCAAATTTGGAATTAATGCACTTATGCATAAGATGAAGTTTACTACTCTTGGAAAGAAAAAAGTATGATGTTGGTAACAACCCTTCTAGAAAAGGTCTACAATTTTCATAAAATTATATGATAACTAAACAACCTTTGTTCAAAACTTTAGTTTATGAATTTTAGGGTATTTATTTAAATAGAATAAAAAGTATCTACTTAATATTAGTATTTACAGCTTTAACTTATGCTAAACCAGTCTGGAGATTACTCAAGGTGAAAAGAAGTCCCATGGAAACATGAGTAAACATAGACAGAGATAATTGAGATTTAATTGAATATAAAATAACTAGTTACATTTATTTCACGTATACTTTTAGATAGAAAATATATTTTTAACCACTCCATCTTTTACTGCAGCAAAGAATAATTCATTAATCGTAAATATGGAAAGATTATTCTAAAAACATTGTTTTTACATCTATTTATAATAATCACAATTTTTAAAAGTATGATTTGCATAACATATTTTTGGTTGCCCTTAGAAAAATCATTTACTATATCACAGTAGTCAGTATCTAACATAAAAAGTTTTAAATATAATTACATAAAAAATTTGAACACAAACTTTTAAGTTCCTTTTAACCATTTGTTCCATCTCATTCAACCAATACTCATGACCAGAGAGGAAAAAATAAATGATCTCCAATATATTGTGCTGAATCTGCACTCATCAGTTGGTAGAGATAATCTTGCAAACATATATATTATCAGTGCTTAGTTTATATTTAGCAAATGTTCAAACTCTTCAGCCATCCATACCATTAAAAATCTGATGGAAAAACGAAATCTCTTGCTGATGCCTATAAGTTGATTTAATCCTGTCCATAAATTTGAGGCTTTGCTATTTTAATATAAAGGAAGCACTGTTACATGTGGGAAATGATGATCTGGACAAACTGGTAAGTGCTATTTTCAGCTCAAAATGCATACTGTGGAAATCATTTGTTTTTTTTACGTGTCGTCATGTGTATCGGTAGTATAAGATAAAACAGATGACTGGAAAGCTTGAAAGTTAGTTCAAATCCGTTAATTGCATCAAAAACTCCATGTATGTAAATTGTACTTATATTCAATAAAATATTAGATTCATCCTGTAATCTGCCCATCCCTCTTGTGTATTTAATGGGATGTGCTATATGTGATGGGTCTGAGTGACTTAAAGTGCTCATGGACATGACAATGTTGACATCAACAAGGGATTTGGACTTTTCATCATGATTTTCAATGGTATAGCTGGCTGAAGAGTAAGAGGGTAGAATAGATTGAAGCCTGTCTATGAAAGTTGAAGGATTTGATAACTTAATATAATTGGAGCATTGATTATATATGGGTGGGAGAGGGTGAACTGGGTTAACTGATGAATGCTGGTTCTGATTGAAATATGCATACTGAAAAACATTTACCTTTTTCACATGTGTATTGGTTGTTTGAGATGGACTTGATGGCTGAATGGAGCTTGAAAGTTCAAATATTTTATATAATTACATCTAAAACTCCAACTATATAAATTATACTTATATTCAATCATATATTAAAAAGTGTTAATAAAGGCTAAATAATTTCTGAATACTGATGGTTTTTTTCAGAGCAAGTCTAGTGATTTATCAAAATACTAAAGTAAAGTTTGCAGTTTAGAAAAAATCAGCAAATATTATTATTTGTCATTTTAATCAAACTTTGTGTAGAATAATTAAAAAATACAAAAATATTTTCCTATTTTAAAATTTACATAGAAAAATTCATAATTGATGAATACTTTTAAGATGATTAGCTGCAAAAAATTTAAATTCATTATCTTTATTTTATAATAAAGATTGTAATTGTGTCTAATGATACATTTCCTTTATAAACATACATTTCAAATACAAACATAAATAAATATAATTTTATTTGTTATCCAAACCTTCATTAAAAAAGTTCTTAACCATTTTTTTTCTTAAAACAGTATGCATACATATAAAAATATCTTAAGTTTTCCTATTTAAAAAACTATTTGGTTCTCTCTTTAAGTTGTCTACAGCATCCTCTCTGAAGCAATAAATGTGCCATAGATATTTAACTTCACAAAACATTTAAGGTAGTAGGATCACTAGCTGTCATTATAAAAAAATGTATGTGTAATATCTTAGCCCACTATGCTAATATTGTTTTGTTCAAATTGGAAAATTACTGTTGAAAACGTTTCAAATGATTTAAATGGTATATAGTTGTAAAGCAAATTAGTCCCCAAAATTGTCAAATCCTTTTCAAAATTTCATGATTAAAGAAAAAACAATAAAGAAGTAACACATTGGCACAGTCCACATAAATTGTGGATCTATATCTTAGCACCTTAAAACTTTTGTAAGAACTTAAATCATAAATAATGGTATCATTACTCATTATAACATGCCTAAATGGAATGTTCTTTATTTGGATTCATAGTATTTATTGCTTCAAGACAATTCACAGTAGTAAGTGTTGAATAAATGTTCATCACAAATTCTATGAGAATTTTACTTATTCACAAAAAGCACACCCAATTTATGGCTATGTAAACATTTTTCATAGCTTTGGCTACCATCTCACCTGAACTATAAATCACGGACCAGTATTTTATGAAAGTTTTAAAGTGAGACTTAACTGAGATGTTATCTTATATTTTTAATAATCTTTAGTTTGGGATGAAGCTGACCTACCATTATTATTTGAAGCATTTTTCATAACTGAAAATATTTCAGAAAATATGCTTAACATTTGAACTGTTTCTGGATAAGAAACATATTACTTCCATATCTGTATATATACTATTTTGATTGGTGATGACCATTCAACTATAGTGCCCACCATTCAAAATGTCAACAAGGATAGTGATTTCTATAAGCAGAATAAAAGCAAGATGTCAATCATGTAGATTCTTATGAGTAAAGGTCCAATATTTATATATATATGCATAGTGAATGCCTTCTTATTC